>CM061557.1:241115711-241281149 GCA_030864225.1 Capsicum baccatum var. pendulum | reverse complement strand
TTGTAATTAATTGGGGGGGGGGGACTATTTCATTTTAATTTCATTTAGAGTCTTGAAAGTGCTCCAAATTGTTTACCTACCCCCTCAAATTTGAAAATTCTTCTTCCCAAAGTTGATACTTGGCCGAAACATGGGATTGGGAAATGAAAAATATTCGAAAAGAGACAACTAACCACGTAGTGCCACATCATCACTTGGGATCATCAAAATTCATCTCTAAAATTAGATTTTTCTTAGTTTCTCTTTTTTTGATTCTTGTTTTGTGTGTTATAAACTCTATCACTAATTAGCAAATTAGTAACTACCTACTAGGTAGAGAATTAGTCTTGGGTTCGTTTGTTTCGTGTCTTCGATTTTTTGTGTGCTCTTTTCATTTTTAAGTCGTAGTATTTTGTTGGTTCAAGTTTGTGCATCACTTTATTTGAGTCATTTCAAACAAAGATCGATTCTAATCCAAAGCTTCTCACTTCTCAAGTAACTTGTCAAGTATGTCCAATTCTCTAGCACTTGTGAAGCCAAGTGTGAGGTGAGGTTGAGTGTGAGTAAAGTGAGGCTTTTGAACTAACTTGTTTGCTCATTTTGTAGATTGTGTTTCTTGCTTTTTTTTGTTCTTTTAGGTACATTTCCCACGGAATCCAAAGGTACTACTTCCCAACCTTTGGGAAATGATGCTATTGGAGCCTTGATGGCTTGGTTTGAGGCCTTTTCTTGAGAAATGAAGAATGATAATGATGCCTTGAAAAGTAATGTGGATTCAAAGGGGGAAATAGTATCCTTGATGGGTGGTGTGATTAGATTGAAAGCAAGGGTTGATAGATTATATCCATTAAAGCCTCTATAAAATGTAAACCACCAAGTCCCAAATCTACTTTACCAAAGACATCACACTCCACAATATTCCATGCCACAAATCCAAATACATCACCAAGGTAATCCAATGCTTCCTCCCCAAGATCCACTAAACCAAAATCACCCCATACAACTAAGAGAATAGATGGTGATAGAATCGAAGGGTGATGAGGTTGGTTTTCAAGATGGAGAGAAAATTAATATTGAGATACAAGAAGAGTGTGAAGAAAAGAAGGAAAAGAAAAGGGAAGTCGTGGGTAGTAAGGTTGAAAAGGAAAAAAATTGCTTGATTGTGGCATTACTAGAAGAAATGATAATCAAGAAGGATCCAAAGTGAGTTCCACATGAAAGCATGAGAAATGAACTAGAGGCTCACTTGAACAAGAGCTCCAAAAAAGTGGGCTTCCCAAGCCTTACCCGAGGTGACTTTTCTACCCTCAACACTTCTTTGAACTTCAAATATTGTGATTTAGTGTCTAATGAAGTGGTTTTGGGTTTGCAAGTTCATAGATCTTTCCTTAGTAACTCATTTGTTGTGAATAATGATCAACTTTATCTTAAAACTAGTTCACTACTTGAGCATGAGAATGGTATGTTTGAGAATTTCCTAGTTAGTGATGATGCTTGTATTGATGATCTTGGTATTGAACATGGCCGTTTGAACTTGTGCAATGAAATACATGATATTAGTCTTGTTTATAGTGGCCTTGTGTATGTCAAAGTTGTGCATAATGTCTTGAATGATTGTGAACTTAGTAACCTAGTAAAAGGAATGGGCCATCTAGACTTAAACCTCTATCATTTCCTCCCATTTGTCCCCGGCATACTTTTGAGATATGAAGGTTATAGTTGCTGGTCGTCCTCATTTATTCTTGACAGTGAGGCTATTCATGTCTTTGGTACCCTTTATGCAAAGCTTTTTATGTTAAAACCCAAGGATATGTGGATGTATTTTAAGTGTGAGTAACCATGGGTTGATGATATAAGTATGATACTAATGCTAACACTCCTACCAAGGGGATTTTGTGTTTTGTTTTTGCTCTCTCTTTGGTTTTGCAAGATCTGAATTTGAGGACAAATTCCTTCAAGATGGAGAGGATGATATAAGCACAAAGAGTGTTTCCTTTGGGTCACCTAAGAGGAGGATTTGAACTCTTATTTGTGAGATGTGTTGAAGATTTTGAAACATTATCTAGTGCTAATCATGGAATAGGAGTAAGGGTCTTTCTATCTATCCTTTAATTTAAAGCATTCTTCTTCTTCATTCTATATGTTGTTTTCTCTTTATTTGGTTGCTGGAATTTGCATTTAGTAGCCAATTTCATGTGTTTAGTAGTCTTTAGGCTATCACATTTCATTATTCGAGTTTTTATGTTATTACTTTTAGTTTCGTTTGAGTCAGTTGGGGACCTGTCCTAATGGCTCTCGAGTTCATGGAGTAGTAGAGGCTTTGTCTGACTAGTCATTTCAGTATTGGAGCTACTTGTAGCCCTAAGTATGGTGTGATGTCCCGGGAGGTGATTTTAGGTCATTACAAACTTGGTATTAGAGCTTGGTTTTAAAGGATTCTTAGGGAGTCTGACAAGCCGTGTTGAGTAGAGTCTTGATCATTGGTGTGTAGCGTGCCATATCTATGAGCAAAAGATACAACTCATTTTAGGAAAAAGTTGTTTCTTTCTTTCATATTACATTGTGCCTACAGTTGTCCCTCTCATCTAATAATTCTTGTTCTCCTATTTCAAAAAATTCTTCTCCGAAGAGCGAATGCTTGCAGAAACAATGATGAGCAACCCCCACCTGTTGATTATTTGAATGAGACGATGTCTCATGCTGAGTTTTGGGTTGCCTTTCAGGCATTAGCCCAAGCAGTCACAACTAATGTTCGGGCCAATAACTAGGCCACAGTCGCAAATTAGTAGGGAGGTGATGTAGCTACTTCTAGGATCTGTGATTTCATGTAGATAAATACGCCAGTGTTTTATAGGTCCAAGACAGGTGAGGACCCACAGTTCTTCCTTAAGGAGGTGAGAAAGATCATGCATGTGATGCATATTTCAGAGAAAGAAAGTTTTGAGTTTGCATCTTACAAGTTGAAGGACATAGCTTATGACTGGTTGTATTGGAGGAATGGTAGAGGTGAGGATGCTGCTCTTAAGATTTGGCAGGTGTTCTAAGATGTATTTTTGGACAAGTTCTTTCCACTTGAGATGAGGGAATAAAAGATTGAGAAGATTATGAACTTGAGGCAGGGATCCATGACTATTAAGAAGTACAGATTGAAGTTTAATTAGTTGTCCAAGTATGCACCTGATTTGATTTCTGACACCCGAGCTAGTATGAGCAAGTTCGTGATCGGTGTTTCTGGGTTGGTACTGAAGGAGTGTAGGATAGTGATACCACATAGGGATATGGATCTAGCAAGGTTAATGATACATTCCTAGTAGATAGAGGCGGACAAGATTAGAGAGAGAGATAAAGTGAGGGGTAACAAGAAGGCTAGATTTGAGAAGCATGGGTTTTACCATCCTAGGTTCCATGGAGGGAACTGCCCTCAGTTTCAGAGACATTTGTCTATGCTTGCGCCTTAATCAACTAGTGCTCCCGCGCCTAGAGGCAGGTAGGAGCAAGGGAGCAGGTCTTTTATGTCTATGTCGCATAACAGTATTGGTAATAGGCCCCGTTATCCTCTTTGTGGTAAGTGTGGTAGGGATTATCCCAGTGAGTGTTTCGTAGATTTGAGGGGCTATTTTGGTTGTGGCAAGCAGGGCCTCAGACTTAGAGATTGTACGCATGCTAGGTAGGGGACTAGAGATGCCCGACCTCTGGCATAGACTATACTGCCCCTGTTCAGGGTACTTCATCTAGCACTACTGGCAGTCATGCTAGAACAGATTCTATGCCTTACCATCCTATCAGGAGCAGGAGGACTCTCCCGATGTTGTTACTGGTATGCTCCGTGTATTTTGTCCTGATGTTTATGTGTTGTTGGACCCCGGGTTAAGTCTCTCTTATGTGACCCCATTTATGGTTGTGAATTTCAAAATGAGTCCCGAAAAGATTCTTGAGCCTTTACTAGTTTCTACACTAGTAGGGGAGTCAGTTATTGCTAAACAAATATATCGAGATTGTCATGTTACTATTCTTCATAGAGTCATACTTGCTGATTTGATATAGTTAGACATGGTGGATTTTGACCTTTTTCCTGGTATGGATTCGCTTTATTCTTGTTATGCATCTATAGATTGTCGTTCCCATGTGGTCAAGTTTTAAATCCCTAATGAGCTAGTTTTTTAGTGGTCCAGGAGTTTGGTATCTCCCAAGAGTCATTTTATCTCCTATCTTAAAGCCAAAAAGCTAATATCCAAGGGTTGCATCTATCACCTAGTTAGAGTTCAAGACACTAAGTCTGAGGTTTCAACTATTCAGCCAATCAAAATTGTTAATGAGTTTCCAGATATTTTTTGGAAAGATCACCAAAGGGTACCTCCCGATAAAGAGATAGAATTTGGGATTGACCTTCTTCCCGACACTTATCCCATTTCTATTCCACCATACCATATGGCACTTTCTAAGCTTAAGGAGTTGAAAGAGCAACTCAAAGATCTTTTAGACAAAGGTTTCATAAGGCCCAGTATTTCTCCTTGCGGCTCACCTATTCTATTGGTGCGGAAGAAAGATGGTTCTTTGTGTATGTGCATTGACTATCGTCAGCTTAACAAGGTCATAGTAAAAAATAAGTATCCTCTTCCATGTATTGATGACGTGTTTGATTAGTTGCAAGATGCAAGTTATTTCTCCAAGATAGACCTTACATCCGACTATCGTCAACTTAAAGTGAGGGAATGTGATATTCCAAAGACAGCCTTCCAAACCCTCTATAGTCACTTAGAGTTTCTAGTTATGTCTTTTGGGCTAACCAATGCCCCAACAACTTTTATGGACATCATGATCAAGTTTTTAAGCAATATCTCGATACGTTTGTCTTAGTGCTCATAGATTACATCCTTGTCTACTCTCGCAGTAAGCAACATCATGCAGATAACATTAGAATTGTCTTGCAAGCTCTTAGAGGTCACCAATTGTTCACCAAATTTAGTAAGTATGAATTTTGGCTAAGGTTTGTAGCCTTTTTGGGTCATATTGTTATAATCGAAGGTATTAAAGTTGATCCCCAAAAGACCGAAGCTATAAAAAATTGGTGAAGACCTATCTCTCCGTCTAATATTAGAAGTTTTTTGGGTCAACCGGGTTACTACTGCCGTTTTGTAGAAGGTTCCTCTTAGGTTGCAACTCTTATAGCCCGGTTGACCAAAAGAAAGTTAAGTTCCAGTGGTTAGATTCCTGTGAGAAAAGTTTTCAGGAGTTGAAGACTCGACTTACTTTAGCCCCTATGTTGACTTTGCCTGATGGTACAGATAGTTTTATAGTGTATTGTGATGCCTCTAGAATTTCTTTTGGGTGTGTGTTGATGCAAAGAGGTAAGGTTATATCCTATGCCTCTAGACAATTAAAGCCGTATGAGAAGAATTACCCAACCTATGATCTTGAGTTAGCTGCTGTGGTCTTTTCTTTGAAAATCTGGAGACACTATCTTTATGGTGTTAATGTTAATGTGTTTACTGATCATAAAAGCCTACAGTATGTGTTTACTCAGAGGGAGTTGAATCTTAGGTAGAAGAGATAGTTAGAGTTGTTAAAAGACTATGATACGAGTGTGTTGTATCACCCGGGCAAGGGCAGTGTAGTGGCGGATGCCCTTAACAGATTGTTTATGGGTAATGTTGCTCATGTGGAGGAAGGTAAGAAGGAGTTAGATCGTGATATGCATTGTCTGGATAGATTGGGTGTTAGTTTGCTTAATTAGAGTAGTTCTGAATCCTTTTTAGTTTCGAAAGTGAAGGAGAAGCAAGATAGAGATCCTAGTTTTGTCGGACTGAAGGAGTCAGTTAAGGACCAAAAGGTAGAGGTTTTCTCCCAAGGGGCAGATGGCGTGTTAAGATTTTTGGGTAGATTGTGTGTTTCGTGTGTTGATGATATGAGGCAGAGGATTATAGATGAAGCACATGATGTGCGGTATTTTATTCATCCCGGCACTACCAAGATATACTGCAAATTGCGAGAAATCTATTGGTAGAATGGTATGAAGAAGGATATAGATGAGTTTATAGAAAAGTGTGCAATATACCAAAAGGTTAAGGTAGAGCACCAAAGACCTGGTGATGTAATGGAAGAGTTTGGTATACCCATTTGGAAGTGGGAGATGGTGATATGGACTTCGTGATCGGGTTACCTCTTTTGCATCGTCATCATGATTCTATTTGGGTTGTTGTATCGTCTGACTAAGTTCACATACTTTTCACCCCTGCATACATATTATACAGTGGACGATTATGCTAGATTATATATCCGAGAGTTAGACTGTACGGAGTTCCCTTATCTATCATTTCAGATAGGGGAACTCAATTTACTTCTCAGTTTTGGAGGGCGTTTCAGCAGGGTCTTGGTACCCAAGTTCTTGTGAGTTTCACTTTTCATCCACAGACAGATGGGCAGGCTGATAGGAACATTTAGACCCTAGAAGATATGTTGAGGGCGTGTGCTCTTAATTTCAAAGGTAGTTGGGATGAGCATTTGCCATTGATAGAGTTTGCCTATAATAATACTTACCATGCTTGCATCGGGATGGAACCATTTGAGGCCTTGTATGGTAGAAGATATAGATCACCTATAGGTTGGTTTGAAGTGGGTGAAGCTGCTGCGATTGGGCCTGATGCAGTGTTTAAAGCTATGAAGAAAGTTAAGTTGACTAGAGAGAGGTTATAGACAACTCAGAGTCATAAAAAGTTATATGCCGATGTAAGGAGAAGATATCTTGAGTTTGAAATGGGTGAGTTGGTGTACTTGAAGATTTAACCCATGAAAAGGGTGAGAGGTTTGGTAAAAAGGGAAACCTTAGTCCCCATTATGTTTGCCCATATATAGTTTTGAGCCGTGTTGGGAAAATAGCCTATGAGGTTAAGTTTCCCGCAGAGTTGTCAGCTGTGCATCCTATTTTTAATGTCACCATGCTTGAGAAGCATATTGGTGATTCCGTTGTGGTAGATCCTTCATAGAGTGCTGATATTCAGAACAGTCTTTCATTCGATGAGATTCCCATTGAGATCCTAGATTTTCATATTCGTAGACTGAGGAGCAAAGAGGCCCCCTCGGTCAAAGTGTTATGGCGGAACCAGTCAGTTGAGGACGCTACTTAGGAGGCTGAAGTAGACATACGAGCCAAGTACCTTCACCTATTTTCCGCGAGTTTAGATCAATCTGAAGGTATTATTCATCCTTAATTTAGCCCTTCTAATCTAAAGTTTAGCTATGAATCTATTATTGCATGAGTTCTTGCAATTTCTGAGGTATTCAAGGGTTTAGAGAGATTTTGAGCCGTTTAGTAAATTGCTTCAGCTATGTGTACTCTATTTTGCCTATGCTCCTAGTCTAACTAGCGACATTCGTGGATGGATGTTTCCAAGAGGGAGATATTGTAAGACCCCGCAAAGTTCCCTCGTAGTTCGAGCCTTAGAGCATGTTAAGTGAAGTGTAATTCTGGCCCTAAAAGATTGAGAAGATACTTCCCAAGTGATTGGTGTTTAAACCATATAGAATTTTCTTAAATTTGAATTGTAGAGAATGGAATTTCCTTTCAAACGATATCAATTTTGCCCAAATCCGACAACGGGGTTAGAAGTTATGGCCGTTTTACTAAGAGTTTTTGAAATCGCCCAGGTGCGATGGATGATCTGACGGACCGTCGAGTCTGTGATGGACCATTGTGACCAAGGCAGAAACTCCCTTTCCTAGCCCAAGTGCGATGGCCAAGACGACGGACCATCAAGGCTGCGATGGACCATCTCTGAGACCGTTACCACTAAGACAGTGTGGTCTATCTTGGCCATCGTACGATGGGCGATCCAATGGAATATTGGACCTATGATGGACCATTGATCCAACCATTGCATCGAGGCAGTATGTCCCTTTTCTGGTCATTATGCGACGGACGACCTGATGGACCGTCGGACTTGTGATGGACCGTCGCTCCGACCGTCACAGATCTCGTTTAGTATTTTTAGCTCTTTGTTAAAAGGGCTTTTTGGTGTTTTCCACTCTTTTATCAACCAGATATATTCCAAACTAACACGATAGCCTCATTATCTCCCAAAACATCCAAAGGCTAGGGTTTCTCCCTCAAGAGCAAATCTAAAACCCTTCTCCAAGAAATCCAAGAACTCACCATAGATTCTACAAATTGAGTTGAGACTTGAGTTCTCCAAGTTCGAGGATTGCAAGAATCCTCTCTCAAGAGTGTGAAGAAGAGTTTAGAGCAAGCTTGTTCATCCAATTTCATAATCTAAGGTATGTGAGGGTTTCGAACATGGGTAATCCTTTCACCCTTGTGCCCAAAGACTTATTTAAACTACAATTTTCTGCAACTCATGAGATTTTACATGAAATTAAATTATGGTTTTTCACCCATTGTTAGTGATTGCAATATTTTGATGTTTCCTATGAATTAAGAGTCTAATGGCATGATTTTCATAAGTTTTCTTGAGAAATTGCAGCGGGGCCTATACCCCATGATTTTAATCCTTGAGAATTTAATAGTTGAAATGTTTGAGATATTAAAGTATATGAGTATGTTGAGATTTTGAGACTAATTGCTGAAGTTTCCATATTTCTACATGAGTTATGAATCTATATGCTATCTATTATGCTTTTGATGAGTTTTTACTTGAGAATGAATTATGGGTTATTAAGCCCTACTTGAGAATTGCAATTTTATGAACTCTCATGTTATAAGCACCTATGATTTGAGTATTCTGATATTATTGAGAAATGTTTTGACCTAATGGTCGTGGAGTTTTGAAATCCATTTCACTACATGAGATTATAGATTTGATTATTGGGTTCTAATTTGAACCATGAGATTATTCTAAAGTGGATTTTCATGAGATGAGTGAGATAATCTAAGGGGAGTAGTATTTAGCATCGAGTTGGGTAAGTTACTATGATTTCTTATCCCAAAACTACGTGCCACCGTAGGTTGGGCTTAAGGCTGAGATTATTTTTGGGCCTAAGGCTGAGATATTGAGCTCGAGGCCGAGATAAGTGATCATTGAATTGAGGTTAATCTCCCTGGCAAGAGTATGACGCTTCTCCCCAATGTGGGGTCTCTTCCTTAGGAGAACAAAATATTGGACTTCATGTAGCTCGCATAGTTTATGTCGTTTAAGAAAACCACCCTGGAGATAAGTTATTTTACTAATAGTAAAGTTGCAGATTTGCTCCCTAAGACTAAAAGTAGTTTCCCTTGATATAAGCATTTTCTCTAAAGCTTTGAGATAAGTTATTTCCCAAAACTAATGTATTTTCCATGGAGATTGAATATTTCCCATAAAGGTTTGAGATGAGATATTTTCTAAAGTGAATGAATTACTTTTGAGTATTTTCCAAAGAAGGAAGTAGTTTTGTTTACTAATACGAGTTGATCACCGGTTTTCAAACTAAATTTATATGATTCCTAGTTCTAAGTGTTTGAGTTCAAAAGAGTTATAAGTTTTTGAGCATTAAAGAAGTTTTACTCTCCATGATACACATGAAGGAGTTAAAAGTATTTTTTAAAGTTTCCTTTAGCCTATGGGTAATGAGAATAAGTGGAGAGCATAAATTTTAAAGCCAAAGTATAATTACTCATGAGATTTGTGTTACATGCTTCATTCTACATGATTTATGAGCTTTACATTTTAAACTTATTCAAGCCATGTGATTCATTCCTATTTGAATGCTTGATTTGATTAAAGAGTATTGATATTGTTTTATGTAAATGTATACACCCCCACATACTCAGTACATTCCCAAGTGTTGATCCACATATACGTCTACATGCTACATTGTCTTATAATGTAGGTTCAGGTGCTCATCCCCAGCCTTGTCAGTGATTTCTGAGTACCTTTGTCTACATCTGCCCAGTGGTGAGTTCTCATTGGTTGAGTACCTATCTTCAGATATTGTAGTGTTTGAGTTTTTATGTTATTAATTTCAGTTCAGTTTGAGTCAGTTGGGGACCTGTCCCAATGGGTCTCGAGTTCATGGAGTAGTAGAGGCTTTGTTAGACTAGTTATCAGATTATAGTTGTGTTGAGATTTCAGTTTTGTTGTCGTTTGGACCGAGTATTACCTTCGTATTTCCTTCCACTTGATATGACATTGTTAGTGTTTTATGTATTCCTTGAATAAGTTATTGTGAGAAGTGATAGGCTCAAAAAGTTAGCTTGAGGCTACTCGTAGCCCTAAGACCCGTGTGATGTCCCGGGAGGTGATTTTGGGTCATTAAAAACTTAGTATTAGAGCCAAGTTTTAAAGGAGTCCTAGGGAGTCTGACAAGCCGCGTTGAGTAGAGTCTTGATCATTGGTGTGTAGCGCGCCATCTCTATGAGCAAGAGGCTACAATACCTTTTAGGAAAAAGTTGTTTCTTTCTTTTAGATTCTATCGTTCCTGCAGTTGTCCCTCTTATCTAATAATTTGTGCTCTCCTATTTTAGAAAATGCCTTTTTAAAGAGCGAGTACCCGCTGAAACATTGATGAGCAACCCCCACCTATTGATTCTTTGAATAAGACTGTGTCTCATGCTAAGTTTCGAGAAGCTGTTCAGGCGTTAGCCCAAATATTCACCGCTAATATTTTGGCCAATAACCAGGACACAGTTGCAAATCAGTAGAGAGGTGATGTAGATGCTTCTAGGGTCCGTGATTTCATAAGGATAAATCTGCCAGAGTTTTATGGGTCCAAGGCAGGTGAGGACCCACAGTTATACTTTGAGAAGGTGAGAAAGATCACGCAGGTGATGCATATTTCTGAGGAAGAAAGTGTTGAGTTGGCATCTTACAGGTTAAAGGACATAGCTTATGACTGGGTTGTATCATAGAGGTAGGGTAGAGGTGAGGATGCTGCTCATATGACTTGGCAGGTATTCCAAGATGTATTCTCGTACAAGTTTTTTCGCTTGAGATGAGGGAAACAAAGATTGAGAAGCTTATAAACTTGCGGCAGGGCTCCATGCCTTTTAAGGAGTACTGCTTGAAGTTCAACTAGTTGTCCAAGTATGTTCCTGATTTGATTTTTAACACCCGATCTAGTATGAGAAAGTTTGTGATCGATGTTTTTGGGTTGGTACTAAAAGAGTATAGGACTGCGATGCTTATAAGGATGTGGATCTGTCTAGGTTGATGATGTATGCCCAGCAGATAGAGGTGGATAAGATTAGAGAGAGACAGAGTGAGGGGTAACAGGAGGGATAGATCTGAGCAATATGAGTTTAGCCAGCCTAGGTTCCATGGAGGGAACCACCCTCAGTTTCAGAGACGTCTATCTATGCTAGCGCCTTCATCAGCTAGTGCTCTCGTGCCTAGAGGTAGGCAGGAGCAAGGGGGAAGGTCTTTTATGTCTAGGCCACATAACAATGTTGGTAACAGGCCCCGTTATCCTCTTTGTGCTAAGTGTGGTCGGGATCATACCGGTGAGTGTTTTAAAGATTTGAGGGGATATTTTAGTTGTGGCAAGCAGGGACATAGACTTAGAGATTGTCCGCATGCTAGGTAGGGGACTAGAGATGCCCGACCTCAGGCACAGGCGACTAGTACACCAGCTCCTGTCCTTCATCCCATCTCTATTCAGGGCGCTTTATCTAGCACTGTTGGCGGTCAGCACCAAAAGAGATGCTATGCCTTACTATCCCATCAGAAGCTGGAGGACTCTCCCAATGTTGTTACTGGAATGCTCCATTTCTTTTGTGTTGATGTTTATGTGTTGTTAGACCCCGGGTAAAGTATCTCTTATGTGACCCCGCTTGTGGCTATGAATTTCAAAATGAGTCCCAAAAAGATTCTTGAGCCTTTCCTAGTTTCTACACTAGTAGGGGAGTCAGTTATTGTTAAACAAGTGTATAGAGATTATCCTGTTACTATTCTTCATAGAGTCATACTTGCTGATTTGATAGATTTAGACATGATGGATTTTGTCTTATTCTGGGTATGGATTGGCTGCATTCTTGTGATGCATCTATAGACTGTCATACCCGGTGGTCATTTTTCAATTCCCTGATGAGCCAGTTTTTGAGTGGTCCAGGAGTTTGATATCTCCCAAGAGTCATTTTATCTCCTATCTCAAAGCCAAAAAGCTAATATCCAAGGGTTGTATCTATCACCTAGTTAGAGTCAAAGACACTAAGTCCGAGGCTTCAACTATTCAGTTAGTTGAAATTGTTAATGAGTTTCCAGACGTTTTTCCGGAAGATCTCCCAGGGGTACCTCCTGATAGAGAGATAGAATTCGGGATTGACATTCTTCCCGACACTTGACCCATTTCTATTTTTCCATACCATATGTGATGCAAGATCAAAACCACAACAACAAGATCTCGGATTTCAGCTTAACACCACAAGAACAACAACTTTCAGTTTCGGTTTCAAGCACAACCCGAGAAGCAACCAAACTGTTTTTGGTAGTTTTCTGTTTTCAGATTCAGCAACAACACAAGAATACAACAACAAGAATAACAAAGGAGTCTCGGATTTCAGCTTGACAACACAAAAATAACAAGTTTCTGTTTTCTGTTTCAGCAAGAAACCGAGAGCAACAAACTGTTTTTGTATTTTGTTTTCTATTTTTTCAGCAACACAAGGAGAACAACAAGATGGATACAAATGCTAGTGAATCGAAAGAGCCACACCCGGCTTCACTAGACTTTTAAGACAACAAGATGATCAACAACAACAAGATAAAATAAAGATAGTTAACTTGACATAAATCACTCAATAATCTAAGAACCCTAACCTCAAGATAGGACCCCTAAAGCTATTGAATGTAAACACCAAGTTCTTACGAGGGCCAAGAGGTACTTTACAACCTTAGAACCCACGTTTCTAGCCAAAGATCCAACACAAGTGATTCCACACTTTGCTTGGACAGTTTCGGTTTCCACTCTCAAGAACAAGAGAGATGTTACAAGTCTTTTGTGTGTGAAATATCAATATCAAAGTAATGCTGAAAAATACCCTAATGGCACCTATTTATACTACAAACAAAGGGCTAAAAGGCCCATCCACCCCTTGCCTATTGGGCCAGCCTTGGAGGCTAGTTTAGGGCCCATTAAGACCCCTTCTTTACACATAAAAGGCCCATCCGCCCCTTGCCTTTTGGGCCAGCCTTGGAGACTAGTTTATGGCCCATTAACACCCCTTTTCACACATAAAACGTTCAGGTCCTTGGCTGGTTCAATCTCCAACTCACACACGGCCATTTTGCATGAACAAAGCTTGGAGTTTTTGTAGTTCCCGAGCTCGGCTTCGTGTGAAGGGTCGTGTACTTGTGGAGGCTGCCCCAACCGTATCATGTACCATCTAGGTGCGGCCATGGTGTGTAAGTACACCATGGTAAGGTCCAAAATGCCCTTAGTTAAGGCCCAAAACCGTGAACCCTCACTCTCAAATGCTCCAAGCAATCTTCCATATGCGAGATCGCTTTAAGTTACGCTCAAAACGGGTTCTACATGCAGGTTCTTGTATTATCGCGGTGACCAAGTCTTGAGCCTCTATGTGTTGGCCTCAAAAAATGTCGTCCAAAGATAAGGTGGCCATTTGTCCCGTATCATCCTCCCCTTCTTGAAAAGGATTCGACCTCGAATCCAAACCTTGCAAAATCAAAACAAAAGAAAAACAAGTACACATCCTCATGACATGAGGGTTAGGGTTAGTGCAACAAAAATCAATCTAACAAATAACATCATCATGCCAAGGTTGCACATATTTGCAATATAACCAAGAGTCCTTTGGGTTGATCGTGGAAAGCTTAGTACAAATGTCACAAAGGAAGTGGCTATGATGAACATCAATAAGTAATGAGCATGGACCGAGACAACTCCTACCATGCCCTAAGATGGTACCGGGATCAAATGGGAGAAGTAGCCATGGACATGGGTTTCGGCCAAGCTCACTTTTCCCTAAGGTGTCATCCTCAAAATTAGGCATACCCCCTAGCCCATTAGGGGAAATGTCATGAGCACAAAGAGGGTAGAGAAAGGTGTCACACAAGCTAACTTCAGCTATGGTGTCCTTATGCATGTACTCACTAGCTTCAAGTCCATCACCACTAGTATGCTCAACATAGGAAACACATAAAGAAGAAGTAGATGGAATTTCTAAGCATGCACCACCTTTTATTTCAAGAGAATAATCCCCACATAGATAGAAATCACCATGGGCAGCAAAGGAATCATTCACAAAAATATTTTTACAAGAATAATCATATTTCGGGTTTCCCAAGTAAAGCAAATCATGGTCATCTTTACCCGATCGACTATTCCTTTTCAAGACTACACATCCCTTACCCTTAAGAGTACTTTCATCTTCCAAGAAGAGATTTCCATCTTTAGGAGAAATGTTGTCACACCATAGTGGGTTAGCATATAGGCTATAGCTTCCAAGGCAAGCTATACCATCGTATTCACCACTAGGTTCACTAGGAATGTTTAAATCATCTTCAAACAAGACATTGTACCTAAAAAGAGTGTGATCTACCTCACGGACAGATTTGGAACAAGCAAGTTCCTCACTCTCTAAATGATCAATATCAAGTTTCAAGGGTGTTTCAAACACAATGTTACCCCAAGAAGAGCTCTCGGGTGCATTCTCACTTCGATCAACATTTTCCACATCATCATTCACTTGAGGTTCGTTAATTACATCAAACACATCCTCAAGTGGTGGATAACTTTCACGTATAAGTTGATCAATACAAATTTCAGAAGATAATGTATTCTCATTCAACATAATGGTTTCAACACTAGGTGGACATGGATCGATCTTACAAGAAGAGTCTATCCGGTCATCAATAGGATCAACTAGTGTATCCACACTCACAACATGTACATCATCATCAAGTGGCAAAGAAATAATACACTCACTTATAGGCAAGCTACAACTCACACTCAATGGGCTACTAGCCACACAATTATCATTCACATGTACAAAAGTGTAAGAGCTTGCCATTTTACCTTGAAGTCCTTGAGTAGATTCTTCTTTGTCATGGTGTGAAGGTCCTCCAAAAGTTTGGGCAGCAACTTCCTTTCGGCATTGTTCTTGTTCGCTTTCCATGTTGCTACCTACACAAATGTCCTTAGAAATGGAAGGACAAACAATGTTAGCATGGTTTGGTGGTAATCCCCTTACTTGGCTCCACACAACCTCTCCTTTTTCCACTCTCGGATTACCACCTTTCACTCCCTTACTCCTCTCAATCTTTTGTCTCTCATAATAATTCGGATTGGAGTAGGTAGGAACTTCTTTTTGCGGCCCGGGCAGAATGTAAGTCTCGAGGCAATTTCCCCATCGGTCTCTCACAATATTAGGCCAATTTTGCACATTTGGAACCTTATGTTGTGCAAACCAATCGGCGCCTAGACTCACATGACCATAGGTTATGGGGAAAACATCACACCACACCTCCTCATGGTAATTAAATTGGGAGAAGACAACCTTTACCCTCTCGGTAACCTTAAACCTGTCCAAGAAGTATGGAACAAGTAAAGGCTCACAAAACAACCCCAAGTAATCAACCATGGACGGAACAATGTAGTTTCTATAGTACTTATCGTCTAACACAACGAGGCAGCCCGGTATCCCACAAATGGTCACCTTTCCGGAGTGTACACTCCTTCTCGGATCAACATTGTAAGGCACATGAGTAACCCTCGATTTCGGAGATGTAGATCCTCTTCTTCCCATTGGACAACCTACACTATAGCTAGTATAACCATTCACACCATATCGACCTTGATAAGAAGTACTACAAGGTGGAGAATATGAATCTTCACACTCCTCACGTGTACTCTCATCATAACTCTCATAAGGTTTGCAAATGAAAGGGTTATACCTAACACCAAATCTAGGTTCAGAGTGGAGAGTGCAAGACTCCTCACATGTCCCAACTTCGTCATAAGATCCATCACGAGGTACTACATCATCTCCAAAGTCACCATAAGCACTAGGCACTTCATTCACCTCATGTTCTCCCTCAAAACCGTAACTTTCAAATCTGCCTATGTTTTGATCACGGCTATTTTCATAGCCTTCGCAATCTCCCTCAACTTCGTAGCCATAAAAACCCTCACTACAATTATAGTCTCCCATATTGTAGTCACAATAATCCCCGGCTACCGAAGTCATTTTCCTCTTATATCACCCTTTAAACCTACAAAAATGAACAAACAATATTAGTAGTAAAGCTCCTTCCATTGTCAAGGTATTAGCCGCTTTAGTTCACCACAAGTTCGTGTTCCACAAGTGTTGTATAATTGGCTAGTAACCGTGAGATGTTAAGGCATGAGTAAGCTCTTGTCCGGAATGGATTCTTGTTTGAAGACTCAAAGAATTCTTGCCGGACTAGAATCAAAATCAGCAACTCATTCAAACGAATAAAAGCACACAAACAACCGTAGACACGAACAAACGGCTCAAGGAACTAGTTAACAACCTAGTGGAAAGATACTAGTTTGTTAATTAGTTCTAAAACCAAGTAAGGGAAACCAAGAATCAATAATTAGCAACCAAAGAATATCCTAAGTTGAGCTTATAGTGACATGGTAGCATGCAAAAGGGTCCCACACGTTTTTCTTCCCTTCGGGTTTATATATATATATATATATTTTTTTTTTTTTTTTGTCTTGGTTTAATATTCACACAACTTGTGATAAATGGAAAGGTGTTTTGGTGGGAAAACTTAAAAATTTGAAGTCTTGACTTTTGTTCAATCTCAAGAAAGTGGATTTGGTTGACAATTTCCACAAGACAAGGTTCCTTGATTTAAGGGAAGTGATTGACAAGTCTACAAAGTGATGGGTGCAAGTCTTTCACAATCAACTTTATAATCTTATCACTTGAACACACAACAAGATGAATACTTTAACAAGATGAACAAGATGATAAGTTCAAGATGAACACTTCAACCACTTCTTTAGCACATAAACAAACAACCACCGATTTGTCTTTGGTTATCAACACACACAACTTTCGGCTACTCCCAAGTCACTACACAATCTTCAAATTTTCAAGCTCAACCTTCGGATCTAGACTCTTTAGTGTTGGTGAGAAAGAAACCAACACTAGAAACTCACTAAACAAGCAAAATAACTCTTAGATCTAGGCACACAACATCATTCTCGGATTCAACTTTTAAGGGACAGATTTTTCAGAAAGTTTTCTTGGTGTAGTTTTGTTCAAGCCGAGAACTACTAGCCCAAGATGGGTTATGTTGGAACACAACCGGTCTTGCTTTGATACCAAATGATGCAAGATCAAAACCACAACAACAAGATCTCGGATTTCAGCTTAACACCACAAGAACAACAACTTTCAGTTTCGGTTTCAAGCACAACCCGAGAAGCAACCAAACTGTTTTTGGTAGTTTTCTGTTTTCAGATTCAGCAACAACACAAGAATACAACAACAAGAATAACAAAGGAGTCTCGGATTTCAGCTTGACAACACAAAAATAACAAGTTTCTGTTTTCTGTTTCAGCAAGAAACCGAGAGCAACAAACTGTTTTTGTATTTTGTTTTCTATTTTTTCAGCAACACAAGGAGAACAACAAGATGGATACAAATGCTAGTGAATCGAAAGAGCCACACCCGGCTTCACTAGACTTTTAAGACAACAAGATGATCAACAACAACAAGATAAAATAAAGATAGTTAACTTGACATAAATCACTCAATAATCTAAGAACCCTAACCTCAAGATAGGACCCCTAAAGCTATTGAATGTAAACACCAAGTTCTTACGAGGGCCAAGAGGTACTTTACAACCTTAGAACCCACGTTTCTAGCCAAAGATCCAACACAAGTGATTCCACACTTTGCTTGGACAGTTTCGGTTTCCACTCTCAAGAACAAGAGAGATGTTACAAGTCTTTTGTTTGTGAAATATCAATATCAAAGTAATGCTGAAAAATACCCTAATGGCACCTATTTATACTACAAACAAAGGGCTAAAAGGCCCATCCACCCCTTGCCTATTGGGCCAGCCTTGGAGGCTAGTTTAGGGCCCATTAAGACCCCTTCTTTACACATAAAAGGCCCATCCGCCCCTTGCCTTTTGGGCCAGCCTTGGAGACTAGTTTATGGCCCATTAACACCCCTTTTCACACATAAAACGTTCAGGTCCTTGGCTGGTTCAATCTCCAACTCACACACGGCCATTTTGCATGAACAAAGCTTGGAGTTTTTGTAGTTCCCGAGCTCGGCTTCGTGTGAAGGGTCGCGTACTTGTGGAGGCTGCCCCAACCGTATCATGTACCATCTAGGTGCGGCCATGGTGTGTAAGTACACCATGGTAAGGTCCAAAATGCCCTTAGTTAAGGCCCAAAACCGTGAACCCTCACTCTCAAATGCTCCAAGCAATCTTCCATATGCGAGATCGCTTTAAGTTACGCTCAAAACGGGTTCTACATGCAGGTTCTTGTATTATCGCGGTGACCAAGTCTTGAGCCTCTATGTGTTGGCCTCAAAAAATGTCATCCAAAGATAAGGTGGACATTTGTCCCGTATCAATATGGTAATTGCTGAGCTTAAGGAGTTGAAAGATCAACTAAAAGATCTTTTAGACAAAGGTTTCATAAGGCCCAGTATTTCTCCTTGAGGTGCAACTGTTCTGTTCGTGCGGAAGAAAAATGGTTCTTTTAGTATGTATATTGACTATTGTTAAGTTAACAAGGTCACAATAAAAAATAAGCATCCTCTTTCGAGAATCAATGACCTATTTGATCAGTTTCAAGGTGCAAGTTATTTCTCCCAGATAGACCTTAGATCCGGCTATCATAAACTTAAACTAAGGGAATGTGAGATTCCAAAGACAGCCTTCCGAACTCGCTATGGTCAATTTTAGTTTCTAGTGATGTCTTTTGGGCTAACCAATGCCCCAACAGCTTTTATGGACCTCATGAATCAAGTTTTCAAGCAATATCTTTAAATGTTTGTCATAGTGCTCATAGATGACATCCTTGTCTACTCTCGCAGTGAGCATGATCATGTAGATCATCTTAGAATTATCTTGCAAACTCTTAGAGGTCACCAGTTGTTCGCCAAATTCAGTAAGTGTGAATTTTGGCTAAGGTCTGTAGCCTTTCTGAGTCATATTATTTCAGCCAAAGGTATTAGCGTTGATCCCTAAAAGACAGAAGTTGTAAGAAATTGACCTAGACCTATCTCTCCATCTGATATTAGAAGTTTCTTTGGTCTAGCGGTCTACTACTACCATTTTATTGAAGGTTTCTCTTCTATAGCATCTCCCATGACCCGGTTGACCCAAAAGAAAGTTAAGTTCCAGTAGTCAGAATCATGGGAGAACAGTTTTCAGGAGTTGAATGCATGACTTACTTCAGCCTCTATGTTGACTTTTCCTAATGGTACATATGGTTTTGTAGTGTTTTGTGATGCCTCTAGAATTGGTTTGGGTATGTGTTGATGCAAAGAGGTAAGGTTATAGCCTATAATCTTGAGTTAGTTGTTGTGGTCTTTGCTTTGAAAATTTGGAGACACTATCTTTATGGTGTTCATGTTGATATGTTTACTGATCATAAGAGCCTGCAGTATGTGTTTACTTAGAGGGAGTTGAATCTTAGGCAGATGAGGTGGTTAGAGTTCTTAAAAGGCTATGATATGAGTATGTTGTATCACCTGAGCAAAGATAATGTAGTGGCGGATGCCCTTAGCAGATTATCTATGGGTAGTATTTCTTATGTAGAGGAAGGTAAGAATGAGTTAGCTCGTGATGTGCATTGTCTAGGTAGATTGGGTTTTAGGATGCTTGATTCAGCTGAGGGAAGTACTTTGGTGTAGAGTAGTTCCGAATTCTCTTTAGTTTTGGAAGTGAAGGAGAAGCAAGACAGAGATCCTAGTTTGGTCATACTGAAGGAGCTAGTTAAGGACCAAAAGGTAGAGGTTTTCTCCTAAGGGGGAGATGGCATATTGAGATTGCAGGGTAGATTGTGCATTCCGTGTGTTGATGATCTGAGGCAGAGAATTATGGATGAAGTGCATGGCGTATGGTATTCAATTGATCCCGACACTACCAAGATGTACCGCGACTTGTGGGAAATCTATTGGTGAAATGTTATGAAGAAAAATGTAGTTAAGTTTGTAGCAAAGTGTGCAATGGACCAACTGGGTAAGGTAGAGTACCAAAGACCTGGTGGTGTGATGCAAAAGTTTGGTATACCCACTTGGAAGTGGAGATGGTGAATATGGACTTTGAGACAGGGTTACCTCTTTCGCATCATCATTATGATTCTATTTGGGTTATTATAGACAGGCTGACTAAGTCCGCACACTTTTTGCCCATGCATATATATTATACAATAGAGGATTATGCTAAATTGTATATCTGGGAGTTAGTCAGACTGTACGGAGTTCCCTTGTCTATTATTTCGGATGGGGGCACTCAATTTACTTCTCAGTTTTGGAAGGCGTTTTAGCAGGGTTTTGGTACCCAAGTTCTTTTGAGTTCCTCTTTTGATACGGGACAAATGGCCATCTTATCTTTCGGTGACTTCTTTGGAGGCCAACACATAGAGGCTCAAGAATTAGTCACCTCGATGATACAAGAACATGCATGGAAGACCCGTTTTGAGAATAACTCAAAGCCATCTCGCGTATGGAAGAGTGCTTGGAGCATTTAAGAGTGAGGACTCACGGTTTTGGGCCTTAAACTAGTCTCCAATGCTGGCCCAAAAGACAAGGGGCGGATGGGCTTTTGATGTGTGAAGGAAGGGGTCTTAATGGGCCATAAATAAGCCTCCAAGGCCGGCCCATGATATGAAGGATAGAAGGGTCATTTGACCACCTTTTGTTGTAGTATAAATAGAGGCCATTAGGCCATTTTTCAGCATTCAACTTTGATATTGAGAATTCAGAAAATTAGTCTTGTAGTTTAGAAACTCTCTCTCTTTCTCAAGAGGAGAACCGAAACTGTCCATCAAGGTGTGGAATCACTTGTGTTGGATCTTTGGCAAGAAACGTGGGTTCTAAGGTTGTAAAGTACCTCTTGGCTCTCGTAAGAACTTGGTGTTTACATTCAATAGATTTAGGGGTCCTATCTTGAGGTTAGGGTTCTTAGATTATTGAGTGATTTATGTCAAGTTAACTATCTTTATTTTATCTTGTTGTTGTTGTTCATCTTGTTGTCTTAAAAGTCTAGTGAAGCCGGGTGTGGCTCTTTCGATTCACTAGCATTTGTATCCATCTTGTTGTTCTTCTTGTGTTGCTGAAAAATAGAAAACAAAAATACAAAAACAGTTTGTTGCTCTCGGTTTCTTGCTGAAACAGAAAACAGAAACTTGTTATTTTTGTGTTGTCAAGCTGAAATCCGAGACTCCTTTGTTATTCTTGTTGTTGTATTCTTGTGGTTGCTGAATCTGAAAACAGAAAACTACTAAAAACAGTTTGGTTGCTTCTCGGGTTGTGCTTGAAACCGAAACTGAAAGTTGTTGTTCTTGTGGTGTTAAGCTGAAATCCGAGATCTTGTTGTTGTGGTAATGATCTTGTATCATTTGGTATCAAAGCAAGACCGGTTGTGTTCCAACATAACCCATCTTGGGCTAGTAGTTCTCGGCTTGAACAAAACTACACCAAGAAAACTTTCTGAAAAATCTGTCCCTTAAAAGTTGAATCCGAGAATGATGTTATAAGTTTAGATCTAGATGTTATTTTGCTTGTTTAGTGAGTTTCTAGTGTTGGTTTCTTTCTCACCAACACTAAGGTGTCTAGATCCAAGGTTGAGCTTGAAATGTTGATTGTTGTGTAGTGACTAAAGTGGCCGAAAGCTGAATGTTGTTGATGACCAAAAGAAAAAAATCGGTGGTTGTGTTTATATGCTAAAGAAGTTGAAGAAGTTGTTGAAGTGTTCATCTTGAACTTGTCATCTTGTTCATCTTGTTGAAATATTCATCTTGTTGTGTGCTCAAGTGATAAGATTATAAAGTTGATTGTGAAAGACTTGCCCCATCACTTGGTAGACTTGTCAATCACTTCCCTTAAATCAAGGAACCTTGTTTTGTGGAAATTGTCAACCAAACCCACTTTCTTGAGATTGAACCAAAAGTCAAGACTTCAAATTTTTAAGTTTTCCCACCAAAACACTTTTCAATTTCTTACAATTTGTGTGAATATTAATTCAAGACAAAAAAAAAAAAAATATATATATATATACCTAAACCCGAAGAGAAAAACGTGTGGGCCATTGCTTGATGCCACGTCACTATAAGCTCAACTTAGGATATATTCTTTGTTGCTAATTGTTGATTCTTGGTTTCCCTTATTTGGACTTAGAACTAATTAACAAACTAGTATTTTTCCACTAGGTTGTCAACTAGTTCCTTGAGCCGTCTATTCGTGTCAACGATTATTTGTGTGCTTTTGTTCGTTTGAATGAGTTGCTGATTTTTGACTCTAGTCCGGCAAGTATTCTTTGAGTCTTCAAACAAGAATCCATTCCGGACAAGAGCTTACTCCTACCTTAACATCTCACGGTTACTAGCCAATTATACAACACTTGTGGGACACTAACTTGTGGTGATTAAGCGGCTAATACCTTGACAATGGAAGGAGCTTTACTACTAATATTGTTTGTTCATTTATGTAGGTTTAAAGGGTGACGTAAGAGGAAAATGACTTTGATAGCCGGGGATTATTGTGACTACAATATGGGAGACTATAATTGTAGTGAGGGTTTTTATGGCTACGAAGTTGAGGGAGATTGCGAAGGCTATGAAAATAGCCGTGATCAAAACATAGGCAGATTTGAAAGTTACGGTTTTGAGGGAGAACATGAGGTGAATGAAGTGCCTAGTGCTTATGGTGACTTTGGAGATGATGTAGTACCTCGTGATGGATCTTATGACGAAGTTGGGACATGTGAGGAGTCTTGCACTCTCCACTCCGAACCTAGATTTGGTGTTAGGTATAACCCTTTCATTTGCAAACCTTATGAGAGTTATGATGAGAGTACACGTGAGGAGTGTGAAGATTCATATTCTCCACCTTGTAGTACTTCTTATCAAGGTCGATATGGTGTGAATGGTTATACTAGCTATAGTGTAGGTTGTCCAATGGGAAGAAGAGGATCTACATCTCCGAAACCGAGGGGTACTCATGTGCCTTACAATGTTGATCCGAGAAGGAGTGTACACTCCGGAAAGGTGACCATTTGTGGGATACCGGGCTGCCTCGTTGTGTTAGACGATAAGTACTATAGAAACTACATTTTTCCGTCCATGGTTGATTACTTGGGGTTATTTTGTGAGCCTTTACTTGTTCCATACTTCTTGGACAGGTTTAAGGTTACCGAGAGGGTAAAGGTTGTCTTCTCCCAATTTAATTACCATGAGGAGGTGTGGTGTGATGTTTTTCCCATAACCTATGGTCATGTGAGTCTAGGCGCCGATTGGTTTGCACAACATAAGGTTCCAAATGTGCAAAATTGGCCTAATATTGTGAGAGACCGATGGGGAAATTGCCTCGAGACTTACATTCTGCCCGGGCCGCAAAAAGAAGTTCCTACCTACTCCAATCCGAATTATTATGAGAGACAAAAGATTGAGAGGAGTAAGGGAGTGAAAGGTGGTAATCCGAGAGTGGAAAAAGGAGAGGTTGTGTGGAGCCAAGTAAGGGGATTACCACCAAACCATGCTAACATTGTTTGTCCTTCCATTTCTAAGGACATTTGTGTAGGTAGCAACATGGAAAGCGAAGAAGAACAATGCCGAAAGGAAGTTGCTGCCCAAACTTTTGGAGGACCTTCACACCATGACAAAGAAGAATCTACTCAAGGACTTCAAGGTAAAATGGCAAGCTCTTACACTTCTGTACATGTGAATGATAATTGTGTGGCTAGTAGCCCCTTGAGTGTGAGTTGTAGCTTGCCTATATGTGAGTGTATTATTTCTTTGCCACTTGATGATGATGTACATGTTGTGAGTGTGGATACACTAGTTGATCCTATTGATGACCGGATAGACTCTTCTTGTAAGATCGATCCATGTCCACCTAGTGTTGAAACCATTATGTTGAATGAGAATACATTATCTTCTGAAATTTGTATTGATCAACTTATGCGTGAAAGTTATCCACCACTTGAGGATGTGTTTGATGTAATTAACGAACCTCAAGTGAATGATGATGTGGAAAATGTTGATCGAAGTGAGAATGCACCCGAGAGCTCTTCTTGGGGTAACACTGTGTTTGAAACATCCTTGAAACTTGATATTGATCATTTAGAGAGTGAGGAACTTGCTTGTTCCAAATCTGTCCGTGAGGTAGATCACACTCTTTTTAGGTACAATGTCTTGTTTGAAGATGATTTAAACATTCCTAGTGAACCTAGTGGTGAATACGATGGTATAGCTTGCCTTGGAAGCTATAGCCTATATGCTAACCCACTATGGTGTGACAACATTTCTCCTAAAGATGGAAATCTCTTCTTGGAAGATGAAAGTACTCTTAAGGGTAGGGGATGTGTAGTCTTGAAAAGGAATAGTCGATCGGGTAAAGATGACCATGATTTGCTTTACTTGGGAAACCCGAAATATGATTATTCTTGTAAAAATATTTTTGTGAATGATTCCTTTGCTGCCCATGGTGATTTATATCTATGTGGGGATTATTTTCTTGAAATAAAAGGTGGTGCATGCTTAGAAATTCCATCTACTTCTTCTTTATGTGTTTCCTATGTTGAGCATACTAGTGGTGATGGACTTGAAGCTAGTGAGTACATGCATAAGGACACCATAGCTGAAGTTAGCTTGTGTGACACCTTTCTCTACCCTCTGAGTGCTCATGACATTTCCCCTAATGGGCTAGGGGGTATGCCTAATTTTGAGGACGACACCTTAGGGAAAAGCGAGCTTGGCCGAAACCCATGTCCATGGCTACTTCTCCCATTTGATCCCGGTACCATCTTAGGGCATGGTAGGAGTTGTCTCGGTCCATGCTCATTATTTATTGATGTTCATCATAGCCACTTCCTTTGTGACATTTGTACTAAGCTTTTCACGATCAACCCAAAGGATTCTTGGTTATATTGCAAATATGTGCAACCTTGGCATGATGATGTTATTCGTTAGATTGATTTTGTTGCACTAACCCTAACCCTCATGTCATGAGGATGTGTACTTGTTTTTCTTTTGTTTTGATTTTGCAAGGTTTGGATTCGAGGTCGAATCCTTTTCAAGAAGGGGAGGATGATACGGGACAAATGGCCATCTTATCTTTCGGTGACATCTTTGGAGGCCAACACATAGAGGCTCAAGAATTAGTCACCTCGATGATACAAGAACATGCATGGAAAACCCGTTTTGAGAATAACTCAAAGCCATCTCGCGTATGGAAGAGTGCTTGGAGCATTTAAGAGTGAGGACTCACGGTTTTGGGCCTTAAACTAGTCTCCAATGCTGGCCCAAAAGACAAGGGGCGGATGGGCTTTTGATGTGTGAAGGAAGGGGTCTTAATGGGCCATAAATAAGCCTCCAAGGCCGGCCCATGATGTGAAGGATAGAAGGGTCATTTGACCACCTTTTGTTGTAGTATAAATAGAGGCCATTAGGCCATTTTTCAGCATTCAACTTTGATATTGAGAATTCAGAAAATTAGTCTTGTAGTTTAGAAACTCTCTCTCTTTCTCAAGAGGAGAACCGAAACTGTCCATCAAGGTGTGGAATCACTTGTGTTGGATCTTTGGCAAGAAACGTGGGTTCTAAGGTTGTAAAGTACCTCTTGGCCCTCGTAAGAACTTGGTGTTTACATTCAATAGATTTAGGGGTCCTATCTTGAGGTTAGGGTTCTTAGATTATTGAGTGATTTATGTCAAGTTAACTATCTTTATTTTATCTTGTTGTTGTTGTTCATCTTGTTGTCTTAAAAGTCTAGTGAAGCCGGGTGTGGCTCTTTCGATTCACTAGCATTTGTATCCATCTTGTTGTTCTTCTTGTGTTGCTGAAAAATAGAAAACAAAATACAAAAACAGTTTGTTGCTCTCGGTTTCTTGCTGAAACAGAAAACAGAAACTTGTTATTTTTGTGTTGTCAAGCTGAAATCCGAGACTCCTTTGTTATTCTTGTTGTTGTATTCTTGTGGTTGCTGAATCTGAAAACAGAAAACTACTAAAAACAGTTTGGTTGCTTCTCGGGTTGTGCTTGAAACCGAAACTGAAAGTTGTTGTTCTTGTGGTGTTAAGCTGAAATCCGAGATCTTGTTGTTGTGGTAATGATCTTGTATCACAAGAGTTTTTGAAAAAGAAGATAATCAAGTGATTAGATGTAGGTGTGATTTTTCCTATTGTAGGAAACAAGTAGGTAAGCCCGGTTCAGTGCATTCCAAAGAAAGGGGAAATCATAGTGATTCAAAATAAAACGAATGAATTAGTACCCATGAGGCTAGTGACCAGTTTGAAAGTATGTATGGATTAAAGAAAGATTAACAAGTGGACACAAAAGTACTATTTTCCTATGACTTCCATGGATCATATATTGGAAAAATTAGCAAGAAGGGTTCGGTAATGTTTTCTTTGATGGGTATTCAGAGTTGTATGATGTCCATATTCTCTTATATGGTGGAACACTGATACGGTTGAGTCAACCTCCACAGGTACACGGCCTTTCACACGAAGCCAAGCGCGGGAATTACAAACACTCCAAGCCTTGTTCATGCAAATGGCCGTGTGTGAGTTGTTGGTCGAACCAACCAAGGACCTCAACGTCTTTATGTGTGAAGAGGGGTCCTAAAGTGTAATAAATTAATTCCCAAGGTGGCCACAAGAAAGCAAGGGCGGATGGGTCTTTTACTCCTTTTTGTTGTAGTATAAATAGAACAAGATAGTGAGATATCCACTAGTTTATTTTGAAATCTGAAATTGTAACCTAAAACACCAAAATATCTCCTCTCTTCTTCTCCAAGAAGCCGTCCCTAGATCTCACAAGTAGAGGAATACTTGTGTTGTCTCTTTGGCTAGAAACAAGGGTTTTGAGGTTGTTGAGTGCCTCTTGGTCCTTGTAAGAACTTGGTGTTTATATTCATTAGACTTAGGGTCCTCTCTTGATGTTAGGGTTCTTAGTTTCTTGAATGTTATATGTCAAGTTATCTATCTTTCCTTATCTTGTTGTTGTTGTGTTGCTTTTGTTTATCTTGAAAGTCTAGTGAAGCCGTGTGGGGCTCGTTTCGATTCACTAGCATTGTGGTATCTCTTGTTGTTCTCGGATTGTAGCTTAAAAACCGAAACTATCTCTTGTGTTGTAATCTGAAATCCGAAACTTAAAACTTGTTGTTCTTGTGTTGTTGGACTGAAATCCGAACTCTTGTGGTTGTTGGTTTGATCTTGTATCATTTGGTATCAAAGCAAGACCGGTTGTGTTCCAACATAACCCATCTTGGGCTAGTTCACGGATTAAACAAACTACAAAAAAAAAAAATCTGAAATCTGTCCACTAAAGGTTGAAAAACCGAGAATGATGTTGTATGCTTAGATCTAGGTGTTATTTTGCTTGTTTAGTGAGTCTCTAGTGTTGGTTTCTTTCTCACCAACACTAAGGTGTCTAGATCCGAAAGTTGAGCTTGAAAAGTTGAATATTGTGTAGTGACTTGAAGTGGCCGAAAGTTGAATGTTGTTGATGACCAAAAGAAAAATCGGTGGTTGTGTGATTATGTGCTAAGGAAGTGTTGAAGTTTGTGAAGTGTTCATCTTTTGAACTTGTGCATATTGTTCATCTTGTTGTGTTCTCAAGTGGTAAAATTATAAAGTTGATTGTGAAAGACTTGCACCCATCACTATGTAGCCTTGTCAATCACTTCCCCTAAATCAAGGAACCTTGTTTTGTGGAAATTGTCAACCAAACCCACTTTCTTGAGTTTGAAAAAGAGTTAAGACTTCAAAATTTTAGTTTTCCCACCAAAACACCTTTCAATTTATCACAAGTTGTGTGAATATTAAATCAAGACAAAAAAAAAAATATATATATATATATATAAATCCGAAGAGAAGAAGAATGTGTGGGGGCCATTGCATGCTACTATGTCACTATAAGCTCAACTTAGGATATTCTTTGGTTGCTAATTGTTGATTCTTGGTTTCCCTTACTTGCTCTTAGAACTAATTAACAAACTAGTATTTTCCACTAGGTTGTCAACTAGTTCCTTGAGCCGTTTATTCGTGTCAACGATTATTTGTGTGCTTTTATTCGTTTGAATGAGTTGCTGATTTTGGTTCTAGTCCGGCAAGAATTCTTTGAGTCTTCAAACAAGAATCCACTCCGGACAAGAGCTTACTCAAACCTTGTAAATCTCACGGTTACTAGCCAATTATACAACACTTGTGGAACACGAACTTGTGGTGACTAAAGCGGCTAATACCTTGACGATGGAAGGGACAACATCTCATAATGCGGATACTAATGCCCTTGACTCAATGAGGGCCACTCTTGAGGCCGTTACTCGGACACTTGAAAGGATGAATTCGGAATTTGGGGCCGTGAGAGGGGACTTGGCAGCAATAAGGGGGGAAGTATCGACTATTAGTGGGAGACTAGATCAAGTGGAGAGTCAAAGGAACTCTCGGCCATCGACTCCTCTACATGTCTCTACCAATGGTCATGATCGGACCTCCTCCGCCACCATCACTCCCGAAATGGTCCACCAAATGTTGAATGCCCCTCAAGCTCCACTAAATACCGCCAACCAATCTACCAACTTTCCTCCAAACCGAGACTCCACTAGACCTCTACGTTTCCAAACTCCTCCGATTCCACAAGAGGGATTTGGGCGCCAAGCACCACCACTAAATCCGAACCCTCCCTTCCAAGCTCCACTAAACCAAAGACCCCAAATTCCAATTCCTACGAACCAAAATGGCCAAGGCCGACCAGCCCACTTTGACGGATACGGTAGAGAGGAGTATGATGGAGAGGGAGCCTATGATGATGCTTATATGAGGGAGGAGGAGTTAAGAGGGGGTCGGGGGGAACCTAGGAGATACCGGGGGTATGGAGAAAGGGGAAACCGACACCAAGAGAGAGACGTAGGCATCAACACCATCAAGTTGAGCTTACCTATCTTTAAGGGTGAAAGTGACCCCGAGGCCTACTTAACTTGGGAATCGGCTTGTGACAAAGTTTTCCAAGTTAATGACATCTCGGAAGAAAAGAAGAGTTGCTATGCTATAGCTCACCTCGAGGGCTATGCTAATACTTGGTGGGAGTATGTTAAGCGATTTGGTAATGAATTGGTTGACGGGCAGCCACCACCTTGGTATCGGTTGAGGTATTAGATGAGACAACGATACCTTCTCGAGAGATACCGACATGAATTACCTGCTAGATTATATGGCTTGCGGCAAGGAGGCAAGAGTGTAATGGCCTATTTTGACGAGTTCCAACAACTCATGTTGAAACTTGATCACCGTGGGGAGCAAATCAGCCACGACATCATCCGGTTCAAGTGTGGATTGAACAAAGAGATCTCCACTCACTTGACCCTTCATCGGTTCGAGACTATTGATGGTATATTCCAAGCGGCCCTAGAAATTGAAAGGGAACTTAAGGAGAGATCAACCTTCAAGGCACGGGTCCAAACCCCCTCGGGTTGGGCCAAAAACAAGGACCAACCCGGTCCTTCGAAGCTGCCCGAACCCAAAACAGTTCCTAAGTTTCCTCCGAAGCCGGAGGCTCACAAATACCCCAACCCAAAGGGGTTCCAATGTTTCAAGTGCCAAGGTTGGGGGCATAAGGCAAATGAATGTCCGAACCGGCGTAATGTGATCCTACGAGAAGGAAAAGTATACTACCTTGGTGAGGAGGTGGTGTCCGAAAAGGGGGAGGTTGAGGCCGAGCCTCAAGATGTTGAGGGAGCCGAAAATGAACCGAATGAGGAGGATGTAGATGATGGTGAAGATGTCTATCCACAAGAGGGGGAGTGTGTGGTTCCAAACTTTGTGGTTAGACGCGTTATGATTAGTAAGGCGGTAGATGATCCGAGCCAAAGGGAAAATCTATTCCATACTAAGTGCCTTGTAAAGGGGAGTGTGTGCACCTTGGTAATTGATAGTGGTAGTTGTACAAATGTGGCAAGCCATGCTATGGTAAATTTCTTGAAGCTACCGACTACACCACACACTAGTCCTTACAAGCTACAATGGTTGAATGATTGTGGTGAATTGAAGGTCACACGGCAATGTGTGATTCGGTTTAAGGTGGGCAACTACCACGATGAAGTACTTTGTGACGTGATTCCAATGCAAGCATGTCACTTGTTGTTAGGTAGACCTTGGCAATATGATAGGTCTACTAAACACGATGGGAGGTCCAACCGGTACACGCTCGAGAAGGATGGCCGAAAGGTCACACTTCACCCTCTTTCACCCTCCCAAGTAAATGAGTGGTATCAAAAAATGAGAGAACTAAAAGGGAAGGGGGGGAACCCGAGAGGGGAGAAAAAGGAAAGGAGGCCGTAGGTGAGGAGGTAGGGACATCCGAGGCTGTCCCAACGCCAAGGGAAAGGGAAAACGTAGTGATGTTGGCTAGGAGAAAGGAACTTTTCATGGACCATGATGAAAAAACAAGCCGATGCTACTTTGGGCCCATTGCTTTAATACTAACCCCACTAATTCTTCCATTTCCCCTTTGATTTCTTGTGTGTTGCAGGAGTATGAAGATGTATTTCCGCAAGAACTTCCGCAAGGATTGCCCCCACTTCGGGGAATTGAGCACCAAATTGATTTGGTGCCGGGTTCACAGCTTCCAAACAAACCGGCCTATAGGAGCAATCCTATGGACACTAAGGAGCTTGAAAGACAAGTGGAGGAACTACTCAACAAGGGATACATCAAAGAAAGCATGAGTCCGTGTGCTGTTCCGGTACTTTTGGTACCAAAGAAGGACGGAACGTGGCGCATGTGCGTCGATTGCCGAGCCATCAACAAAATCACTATAAGGTATCGTCATCCAATCCCTAGACTAGATGATATGTTAGATGAGATCCACGGATCTTGTGTGTTTTCTAAAGTGGACCTTAGGAGCGGCTATCACCAAATTCGCATGCAACCCGGTGATGAGTGGAAGACCGCATTCAAGACCAAATTCGGTCTATATGAGTGGCTGGTCATGCCATTCGGCCTTACCAATGCTCCTAGTACTTTTATGAGGTTAATGAATCATGTAATGAAGCCTTATATTAGAAAGTTTGTGGTGGTTTACTTTGATGATGTGTTGGTGTATAGTAAGTCTATTGATGATCATGTAATGCATTTGAGATGTGTGTTTGATGTACTCCGAAAGGAGAAGTTGTATGCCAACATGGAGAAGTGTTCTTTTGGGGTTGATAAAGTTGTATTCTTGGGTTTTGTTGTGAGCTCAAAGGGCGTGGAAGTGGACGACTCCAAGATAGACTCTATACGAAGTTGGCCGACCCCTAAAACTATTGGAGAAATCCGAAGTTTCCACGGGTTGGCAAGCTTTTATAGGAGGTTTGTCAAAGGGTTTAGCTCCATAGCAGCCCCCTTGACCGAGGTAATTAGAAAGGACGGACCCTTTAAATGGGGTGAAGAACAAGCTAGGGCTTTTGAGGCCTTGAAAGCTACGCTCATCTCGGCGCCTTTATTGCAATTACTCGATTTTGATAAGATGTTTGAAGTAGAGTGTGATGCCAGTAAGGTTGGCATTGGGGCTGTTTTGATGCAAGAAGGTAAGCCCGTTGCCTATTTCAGTGAAAAGCTCAAAGGGGCAACTCTTAATTACTCGACTTATGATTTGGAGTTGTACGCCCTTGTTAGAGCCTTGGGAAATTGGCAACACTATTTGTGGCCTAAGGAGTTTGTGATACGAACGGATCATGAGTCGTTGAAACACCTTAAGAGCCAAGACAAGATGAATAGGCGTCATGCTAAGTGGATTGAGTTCATCGAGACTTTCCCTTATGTAATTCATTACAAAAGGGGAAAGGAAAATGTTGTTGCTGATGCCTTGTCTCGGAAGCATGTGCTTGTTGCTACCTTGTCTTCGAAGTTAATGGGTTTTGAGAGCTTGCGGATGTTGTATCCCGAGGATCCTACCTTTGCTCCTATTTTTAGGGAATGCGAAGAGTGGGGAAGGGACCGTTGGCTTAAGGAAAATAACCATTCCTCCTACTCTCGGTTCGAGGGGTATTTGTTCAAAGGGAGGAGGTTGTGCGTTCCTTCTAGTTCTTGGAGGGAATTACTTGTGAGGGAGGCCCATAACGGAGTCCTCATGGGTCACTTTGGGGTAGACAAGATCCTCGGAATCCTAGAGGAGAACTTCTATTGGCCAAAAATGCGCAAAGATGTCACAAGAATTTGTAATCAATGCGCGGCCTGCCGGAGTGCTAAATCTCGCCTCCGACCTCAAGGATTATACACCCCACTCCCTACTCCCCTTAGACCTTGGCTGGACATCTCGATGGATTTCGTTTTGGGGCTGCCAAGGACTAGAAAGGGCCGAGATAGCATTTTTGTGGTTGTTGATAGATTCTCTAAAATGGCTCACTTTATTCCATGTGCTAAAACCGAGGACACTCCTAGTGTAGCTTCATTATTTGTTGAACATGTTGTAAGGCTTCACGGGGTGCCAAGGACCATTGTGAGTGATAGGGACTCCAAGTTCCTAAGTCTCTTTTGGAAGTCCATGTGGGGTAGGCTTGGGACGAAGTTACTTTTCTCCACGTCTTGCCACCCACAAACCGACGGCCAAACGGAGGTAGTAAATAGAACCTTAGGGTCTATGCTACGTTCTATGGTTAAGGGTAAACTAACTTCATGGGAAGAACACCTACCCTTGGTGGAATTTGCGTACAACCGGGTAATACATTCGAGCACGGGAATGACTCCCTTTGAATGTGTTTATGGCCTAAACCCCCTTACCCCTTTAGATCTCACTCCTTTGTCTAGTGATCTCATGACCAGCTTAGATGGAAATAAAAGAGCCGAGGCCATGAAGAAAATGCATGAGACGGTGCGGACCAAGCTTGAAAAGAAGAATCAAGAGATTGCAAAGAGGGCCAACAAAGGGAGAAGGAAGCTTGTGCTAGAACCCGGAGATTGGGTGTGGGTGCATCTTTGAAAGGATCGATTTCCAGCTCAAAGGAAGTCCAAATTGCTGCCGAGGGGTGATGGTCCGTTCCAAGTACTTGAGAGAATCAATGACAACGCCTACAAGATTGATCTGCCACCGGAATATCAAGTGCACAACACCTTTAACGTTGGAGATCTCTCCCTCGTAGATGCGGTTGAAGATGACCAAATGTCGAATTTGAGGCCAAATTCCTCTCAAGATGGAGAGGATGATACGGTTGAGTCAGCCTCCACAAGTACACGACCTTTCACACGAAGCCAAGCGCGGGAATTACAAACACTCCAAGCCTTGTTCATGCAAATGGCCGTGTGTGAGTTGTTGGTCGAACCAACCAAGGACCTCAACGTCTTTATGTGTGAAGAGGGGTCCTAAAGTGTAATAAATTAATTCCCAAGGTGGCCACAAGAAAGCAAGGGCGGATGGGTCTTTTACTCCTTTTTGTTGTAGTATAAATAGAACAAGATAGTGAGATATCCACTAGTTTATTTTGAAATCTGAAATTGTAACCTAAAACACCAAAATATCTCCTCTCTTCTTCTCCAAGAAGCCGTCCCTAGATCTCACAAGTAGAGGAATACTTGTGTTGTCTCTTTGGCTAGAAACAAGGGTTTTGAGGTTGTTGAGTGCCTCTTGGTCCTTGTAAGAACTTGGTGTTTATATTCATTAGACTTAGGGTCCTCTCTTGATGTTAGGGTTCTTAGTTTCTTGAATGTTATATGTCAAGTTATCTATCTTTCCTTATCTTGTTGTTGTTGTGTTGCTTTTGTTTATCTTGAAAGTCTAGTGAAGCCGTGTGGGGCTCGTTTCGATTCACTAGCATTGTGGTATCTCTTGTTGTTCTCGGATTGTAGCTTAAAAACCGAAACTATCTCTTGTGTTGTAATCTGAAATCCGAAACTTAAAACTTGTTGTTCTTGTGTTGTTGGACTGAAATCCGAACTCTTGTGGTTGTTGGTTTGATCTTGTATCAAACACACAATTAAAGTATTCATGTATGACTTTTCAATTGTTGGGGAAACATTAGATGACTATTTGGACCATATGGCTGCTGCATTGGAAAGATGTGAAAGGTGCAATTTGGTGCTAAATTGGAAAAATGCCACTTCATGGTGAGAGAAGGCATGTTTCTACGGCACAACATATCAAAATATGGAATTGAGGTGGACAAATAATGATTAAGGTAATTGATAAATTTCCACCACCAGTGTTAGTTATAGACATACGGATCTTTTTTGGTCATACAGGATTTTATACGAGGTTTATCTGGGACTTCTCTAAAATTGAAAATCCTTCATGCAAGCTTTTAAAGAAAGAGGTGAAATTTCTCTTTGAGAATTTTTATCTTAAGTCTTTTAGTGCCCATCGTTGTGTCTCCCGACTGGTCTGCCCTTTTTGAGGTAATGTGTGATACAAGTGGAGTGGCCTTGGGGTGTTATCTGAGACCATTGAAGAGTAAATATATTGAATCCCATTTACTATGCCAACAAAGCTTTAAATCCCACACAGAAAAATTATACAGTTACAGAGAAAGAGCTACATGAAACGGTTATTGCTTTCAAAAGATTTTGATCTTATTTTACTAGTACAAAGGTCATAGTTAACACTAATAATGCATCCTTAGATACTTGATGTCGAAGAAAGATGTTAAAAAATATTAATTCGTTAGGTTATCTTAGTAGAAGATTTTTACTTTAAAGTAAAGGACCTAAAAAGGAAAGAAAACCAGGTTACAGATCACTTTTCTAAACTCGAAGAGGAAACCATACAGAAACTAGGGAATGATCTTGAGATAGATAATGCTTTTATAATTTAGTGAGTGCAGCGGTATATCAAGATTGATCCCCTGGTTCGCCAATTTTCCAAAGTATCTTGTCCCAAGAGACCTATCCATCCAACAATAAAGAAGATGTATGCATGAGTTAAGAAAGTTCTTTTATGATGATCCATATCTCTTTAGGATCTCCATTGATGGTGTGATTTGGAGATGAATTCCATAGGTGGAGATGATGAGCATTCTAGAGGCTCGCCATTCATTGCTAGTTGGGGGTCACCATAGTGGCATACACACAACCCATAAAATTCTACAGTGTGGGTTTTACTATCCTATAATTTTCAAGGATTCTCATATTTTTACATAAGCCTGTGAACAGTTTTAGCATCAAAGCAATATTTCATGGCACCATGAACTCCCCATGACACCTATTCTGGAGTTGGATTTATTTGATGTGTGGGAGATCAATTTTATGGGCATTTTTATGAGATCCTATGACATAAGATACATTTTGGTAGAAGTTGACTATATGTCAAAATGGGTGAAGGCATTTGTGCTTCCAGACAATCAAAGAATAAGGGTCATCGGCTTTTTGAAGCAAAATATCTTTTCTCAATTTGGAACTCCATGTGCAATTATAAGTGATGATGGGTCTCACTTCTACAACTGTTTGTTCAAAGCTCTACTTTATAGATATGTTGTATATAATAAGGTGGTGACACCTTACCATCCTTAGACAAGTGGGCAAGTAGAAGTCTCTAATAGAAAGATAAAGTCTATCTTGGCAAAGATTGTTAATGGCAATAGGACTGACTGGTCTAGAAGGTTAGACAATGCATTGTATCCCTAACAGATGCCTATAAGACCCCCATAGTTAGCACTTCATATAAGCTTTTAAATGTCAAAGCATGTCATTTATTGGTTGAGCTTGAATAGGGCACTATGGGCATTGAAAATTTTAAATTTTGAGTGGTGAGATACAACAAACCTGAGGTTGAGCAATGTCAATGAGTTGGATGAATTTTGACTATGTGCTTATGAGAGCTCGTCCATATAGAAAGAAAGAATGAAGTTGTATCATGACAAAAAAATCAAGAAAATAATATATAAACATACTAATTTGTCCTTATTGTATAATTCAAAACTATGTTTGTTTCCTTAGAAGATATAATCTAGGCGGACTGGAGAAACACCTTGTCTTTGAACACTTAGAAAAAATTTCCTAAGTTGTGTTTTTTGATAGGGCACGATTTAAGCATACCAATAGTATTCTACCGTATGATTTTGGCCCTCACTCTCATATGTTAAGCAGCATAGTGTGGGCTACATTCTATCCAAGGTATGTTTTGGCCTCACCCAAGTTGTATGATAGGGTACCAGTCGTAAGTTGCCAGGTCATTATACGTCTTGACCTTGACTTAAAGTATTCTGCCTAGGGTACGAGTTGTAGGGTACTTCAACCACCTTAAGTCATGAGTTATGCATGTGTAGGCATATGTTGGATAGTTTACAGGTCCATGGTGAGGCCTAGGGAATGAGATAGGGTACCACTCATACCCTAGGGCACGGTTGTCCAAGGTGAGTTGTACCCTCCTAGGTTAAATTTTCATCTTTTAAGATAAGTACATTTTAGAGATTTCCCACCCCTAAACACTTACGACCCATGACTTATAACATTCTTGGCCCATCATTCTTCACTTGGAAAAGATCAAAAACATTCCAAAACACTCTCCAAGACTTCACTAAAAAGATTGGTGCTAGAGTTAATCAAGGAGGCCATCTAGGGGCTTGAAAACTAAAAACCTCTCTGTGAATCTTTGTGTATAAGGCATGTGAATCTTCCCTAATTTTTATTTCTAAAATATCATGATTTTTAAACATCAATTTTTATTCTTGAAAGGTGGTTTTTGAAACAAATGTGGAGGGTTTTGAGGTATAAGTATGAGTACTATTTACTCTTGTTTAAACTTATGTTTACACTTGTTTTTGGTGATGGTTTAAATATTTAGGTGCTTGTTGATTAGGGTTTAACAAATGGGTCACGAGTAAGCCTAAGCTTGATGATTTATACTTTGATTTTGGTCTTGGTAAAGATGCCCTCAAGGTGTTTGTAAAAATGTCTAATAAAAATAACTAGACACATGTTAATGATGTTTTGAACTAGGAAAATGGCCCAAAAAGTGTGAATGGTTGGTAAATGGGATTGTAATGACTTGTTGTCCATGTAATAATTTAGTTGGTGACTTTTATGGCTTGCTTTATTAAGGTGGTAAGAGTCCCTAAACTTGAAATTGATTTGTGTTTGAACTAAAGTTTGTCGTAAGAATGATAATGAAAAATGAATGGTTTGGAAAAGTCTTTAGGACCACAACTTGACTTTAATAGTGATTGAAACTAAGGCATTGTCCTATTAAAGTGATGGATTGATAAATGGTTCATAAAAACCTTGTGGTCATGCAGGGTGTTGAATGATAACATTGATGTCTTGAATTGGCTAAGTGGGTTAGAGTCCTTAAATGTTGAATGGAGTTAATGCGAATGCATGGACAAAGGGTTAGATTCCCCATGTCGACTAGTAATTGACACGATCTCTTGGGGTTTGAATCCACTTGCTTAAAATGATGGCTTGTGGTTAGAGTCCACTTATTTAATAAAATGGCTTGTAGTTAGAGTCTACTTGCTTAATAAAACAACTTGTGGTTAGAGTCCACTTTCTTAATAAGATGTCTTGAGGTTATAGTCCTTTTGCATAATATAACCAAGAAGTTTATGTTTTCCACCTTACATGAGTGGGAGATTGGAGTGCTCCACCTCATGCATCATGATTTGGTTCTTCAAAATGCATGCTAATTTTTGTTCCCTTGTGATACGGGACAAATGGCCATCTTATCTTTCGATGACATCTTTGGAGGCCAACACATAGAGGCTCAAGAATTGGACTCCTCGATAATACAAGGACATGCATGGAGGACCCGTTTTGAGCGTAACTTAAAGCAATCTCGCGTATGGAAGGTTGCTTGGAGCATTTAAGAGTGAGGACTCACGGGGCATTTTGGACATTACCATGGTGTATTTACACACCATGGCCGCACCTAGATGATACATGATACGGTTGGGGCAGCCTCCACAAGTACACGACCCTTCACACGAAGCCAAGCTCGGGAATTACAAAAACTCCAAGCTTTGTTCATGCAAATGGCCGTGTGTGAGTTGGTGATTGAACCAGCCAAGGACCTGAACGTTTTATGTGTGAAGAGGGGTCTTAATGGGCCATAAACTAGTCTCCAAGGCTGGCCCCAAAAGTCAAGGGGCGGATGGGCCTTTTAGCCTTTTTGTTTGTACTATAAATAGGACATATTAGAGAGTTGGTCGGCAGATTTTTCAGATTTCAGAAAGTTGTAAACCTAAACACATAACATTTCTCTCATTTCCACTCTTTGGAGCCGCCTCCAACAGCTCACAAGTAGAGGGATACTTGTGTTGTATCTTTGGTTAGAAACAAGGGTTGTGAGGTTGTTAAGTACCTCTTGGTCCTCGTAAGAACTTGGTGTTTACATTCAGCAGATTTTGGGTCCTTCTCTTGAAGTAGGGTTCTTAGTTTTCTTGAATGTTTTATGTCAAGTTATCTATCTTTCATTATCTTGTTGTTGTTACTGATTTTGTTATCTTAAAGTCTAGTGAAGCCGTGTGGGGCTCTTTTCGATTCACTAGCATTATTATCCATCTTGTTGTTCTTGTATTGTTAAGCTGAAAAACCGAAAAACAAAAACTGGTTGTTCTTGTGCTAGTGGACTGAAATCCGTGACTTCTTGAAGCTCTTGTTGTTGTTGGTTTTGATCTTGTATCATTGGTATCAAAGCAAGACCGGTTGTGTTCCAACATAACCCATCTTGGGCAAGTTCTCGGCTTAAACAACAAAAAAAAAAAAATTTCTGAAATCTGCCCACAAGAAGTTGAAAACCGAGAATGATGTTATATGTTTAGATCTAGGTGTTATTTTGCTTGTTTAGTGTGTTTCTAGTGTTGGTTTCTTTCTCACCAACACTAAGGAGTCTAGATCCGAAAGTTGAGCTTGAGAAACTTGAATATTGTGTAGTGACTTGAAGTGGCCGAAAGTTGTATGTTGTTGCTAACCAAAAGAAAATCGGTGGTTGTATGTTATGTGCTAAAGAAGTTGATGAAGTTTATGGAAGTGTTCATCTTTTGAACTTGTTCATATGGTTCATCTTGTTGTGTAATCAAGTGGAAGACAAGCTATAAAGTGTTGTGAAAGACTTGCACCCATCACTTTGTAGTCTTGTCAATCACTTTCCCTAATTCAAGGAGCCTTGTTTTGTGGGATTTGTCTACCAAACCCCACTTTCTTGAGATTGAAAGGGGTGAAAGACTACAAGATTTTAGTTTTCCCACCAAAACACTTTTCAAACTATAACAAGTTGTGTGAATCTTAACACAAAACCGAACAAAAAAAAAAAAAAAAAGGAGAAAGAAAGAGAAAAACCGAGAGTAGAACAACGTGTGGGACCATTGCATGCTACCACGTCGCTATAAGCTCAACTTAGGATAGTCTTGGTTGCTAATTATTGATTCTTGGTCTCCCTTACTTGGTCCTAGAACTAATTAACAAACTAGTACTTTCCTACTAGGTTGTCAACTAGTTCCTTGAACCGTTTGTTCGTGTCAACGATTATTTGAGTGCTTTTATTCGTTTGAACGAATTGCTGATTTTTGACTCTAGTCCGGCAAGAATTCTTTGAGTCTTCAAACAAGAATCCATTCCGGGCAAGAGCTTACTCATACCTTAACATCTCACGGTTACTAGCCAATTATACAACACTTGTGGAACACGACTTGTGATGAACTAAAGCGGCTGATACCTTGACGATGGAAGGAGCTTTACTACTAATCTTGTTGTTCATTTTGTAGGTTTAAGGGGTGATATAAGAGGAACATGACCTTGACAGCCGGGGATTATTGTGACTACAATATGGGAGACTATGATTGTAGTGAGGGTTTTTATGGCTACGAAGTTGAGGAAGATTGCGGAGGCGATGAAAATAGCCATGGCCAAAACATAGGCAGATTTGAAAATTACTGTTTTGAGGGAGAAAGTGAGGTGAATGAAGTGCCTAGTGCTTATGGTGACTTTGGAGATGATGTAGGACCTCGTGGGGGATCTTATAATGAAGTTGGGGCATGTGAGGAGTCTTGCACTCCCCACTCCGAACCTAGATTTGGCGTTAGGTGTAACCCTATCATTCGTAAACCTTATGAGAGATATGATGAGAGTACACGTGAGGAGTGTGGAGATTCATATTCTCCACCTTGTAGTACTTCTTATCAAGGTCGATATAGTGTGAATGGTTATACTAGCTATAGTGTAGGTTGTCCGATGGGAAGAAGAGGATATACATCTCCAAAATCGAGGGGTACTCATGTGCTTTACAATGTTGATCCGAGAAGGAGTGTACACTCCAGAAAGGTGACCATTTGTGGGATACCGGGCTGCCTCGTTGTGTTAAGTGATAGGTACTATAGAAACTACATTGTTCCATCCATGGTTGATTACTTGGGGTTATTTTGTGAGCCTTTACTTGTTCCATACTTCTTGGACAGGTTTAAGGTTACCAAGAGGGTAAAAGTTGTCTTCTCCCAATTTAATTACCATGAGGAGGTGTGGTGTGATGTTTTTCCCATAACCTATGGTCATGTGAGTTTAGGCGCCAATTGGTTTGCACAACACAAAGTTCCAAATATGCAAAATTGGCCTAATATTGTAAGAGACCGATGGGGAAATTGCCTCGAGACGTACATTCTGCCCGGGCCGCAAAAAGAAGTTCCTACCTACTCCAATTCGAATTATTATGAGAGACAAAAGATTGAGAGGAGTAAGGAAGTGAAAGGTGGTAATCCGAGAGTGGAAAAAGGAGAGGTTGTGTGGAGCAAAGTAAGAGGATTACCACCAAACCATGCTAACATTGTTTGTCCTTCTATTTCTAAGGACATTTGTGTAGGTCGCAACATGGGAAGCGAAGAAGAACAATGCCAAAAGAAAGTTGCTGCCCAAACGTTTGGAGGACCTTCACACCATGACAAAGAAGAATCTACTCAAGGACTTCAAGGTAAAATGGCAAATTCTTACACTTTTGTACATGTGAATGATAATTGTGTGGCTAGTAGCCCATTGAGTGTGAGTTGTAGTTTACCTATATGTGAGTGTATTATTTCTTTGCCACTTGATGATGATGTACATGTTATGAGTGTGGATACACTAGTTGATCCTATTGATGACCGAATAGACTCTTCTTGTAAGATCCATCTATGTTCCCCTAGTGTTGAAACCATTATGTTGAATGAAAGTACATTATCTTCTGAAATTTGTGTTGATCAACTTATGTGTGAAAGTTATCTACCACTTGAGGATGTGTATGACGTAATTAACGAACCTCAAGTGTGTGATGATGTTGAAAATGTTGATCAAGGTGAGCATGAACCCGAGAGCTCTTCTTGGGGTAATATTGTGTTTAAAACATCCTTGAAACTTGATATTGATCATTTAGAGAGTGAGGAACTTGCTTGTTCCAAATCTGTCCGTGAGGTAGATCCCACTCTTTTTAGGTATAATGTCTTGTTTGAAGATGATTTAAACCGTCCTAATGAACCTAGTGGTGAGAATGATGGTATAGCTTGCCTTGAGAGCTATAGCCTATATGTTAACCCACTATGGTGTGACAATATTCCTCCTAAAGAGGGAAATCTCTTCTTGGAAGATGAGAGTCCTCTTAAGGGTAAGGAATGTGTAGTTGCAGAAGCTACTACTTCTTCTACTTTGTGTGACTTCATTGTTGAGAGTACTCATGGTGATTATTGGGAAACTATTATTGAGTACACCCATGAGAGAACCTTAGTAGAAGTTGATTTGTGATGCAAGATCAAACCAACAACCACAAGACTTCGGATTATAATCTAACAATCTCAAGAACAACAAGTTTTAAGTTCCGGTTTGAGGTTACAACACAAGATATAGCTTTCGGTTTTTAAGTCCAATCCGAGAACAATAAGACATCCAACAATGCTAGTGAATCGAAACAAGCCCCACACGGCTTCACTAGACTTTCAAGATAAGAAAAGCAACACAACAACAACAAGATAATGGAAGATAAACAACTTGACATATAACATTCAAGAAACTAAGAACCCTAACATCAAGAGAGGACCCTAAGTCTAATGAATATAAACACCAAGTTCTTACAAAGACCAAGAGGCACTCACAACCTCAAAACCCTTGTTTCTAGCCAAAAAAGACAACACAAGTATTCCTCTACTTGTGAGATCTAGGGACGGCTCCTCTTGAGGAAGAAGAGAGTGAAATTTTATCTTTAGGGTTGTAATTTTCAGATTTCAAAATAAACTAGTGGATATCTCACTATCACCTTCTATTTATACTACAACAAAATGAGTAAAAAGACCAAGACGCCCTTGCTTTGTTGTGGCCTCCTTGGAGAATTAATTTATTACACTTTAGGCCCCTCCTCACACATAAGGACGTTGAGACCCTTGGTTGGTTCGGCCAACAACTCACACACGGCCATTTGCATGAACAAGGCTTGGAGTGTTTGTAACTCCCGCGCTTGGCTTCGTGTGAAAGGCCGTGTACCTGTGGGGGTAGCCATAACCGTATCATCCTCTCCATTTTGAGAGGAATTTGACCTCAAATTCGGCACTTGATCATCTTCAACCGCATCCACGAGGGAGAGATCTCCGACGTTGAAGGTGATGTGCACTTGATATTCCGGTGGTAGGTCAATCTTGTAGGCGTTGTCATTGATCCTCTCAAGTACTTGGAAAGGACCATCACCTCTTGGCAGCAACTTGGACTTCCTTTGAGCTGGAAACCGATCCTTTCGAAGATGCACCCACACCCAATCTCCGGGTTCAAGCACTAGCTTCCTTCTCCCTTTGTTTGCCCATTTTGCAACCCCTTGGTTCTTCTTTTCAAGCTTGATCCGCACTGCCTCATGCATTTTCTTCATGGCCTCGGCTCTTTTATTTCCATCTAAGCTGGTCATAAGATCACTAGACAAAGGAGTGAGATCTAAAGGGGTAAGGGGATTTAGGCCGTAAACACATTCAAAGGGAGTCATTCCCGTACTCGAATGTATTACCCGATTGTATGCAAATTCCACCAAGGGCAGGTGTTCTTCCCATGAAGTCAATTTACCTTTAACCATAGAGCGTAGCATAGACCCTAAGGTTCTATTTACTACCTCCGTTTGGCCATCGGTTTGTGGGTGGCAAGACGTGGAGAAAAGTAATTTCGTGCCAAGCCTACCCCACATGGACTTCCAAAAGAGGCTTAGGAACTTGGAGTCCCTATCACTCACAATGGTCCTCGGTACTCCGTGAAGCTTTACAACATGCTCAACAAATAATGAAGCTACACTAGGAGCGTCCTCGGTTTTAACACATGGAATAAAATGAGCCATTTTAGAGAATCTATCAACAACGACAAAAATACTATCTCGGCCCTTTCTAGTCCTTGGCAGCCCCAAAACGAAATCCATCGATATGTCCAGCCAAGGTCTAAGGGGAGTAGGGAGTGGGGTGTATAACCCTTGCGGTTGGAGGCGAGATTTTGCACTCCGGCAGGCCACGCATTGACTACAAATTTTAGTGACGTCCTTGCGCATTTTGGGCCAATAGAAATTCTCCTCTAGGATGCCGAGGGTCTTGTCTACTCCAAAGTGACCCATGAGGCCTCCGTCATGGGCCTCTCTCACAAATAATTCCCTCCAAGAGCTGGCCGAGACACACAACCTCCTCCCCTTGAACAAATAGCCATCAAACCGAGAGTAGGAGGAGTGGTTATTTTCCTTGAGCCAACGGTCCCTTCCCCATTCTTCGCATTCCCTAAAAATAGGAGCAAAGATAGGATCCTCGGGATATAACATCCGCAAGCTCTCAAAACCCATCAACTTCGAGGACAAGGTAGCAACAAACACATGCTTCCGAGACAAGGCATCGGCAACAACATTTTCCTTTCCCCTTTTGTAATGAATTACGTAAGGGAAAGTCTCGATGAATTCAATCCACTTAGCATGACGCCTATTCAGCTTGTCTTGACTCTTAAGGTGTTTCAACGACTCATGATCCGTTCGTATCACAAACTCCTTAGGCCATAAATAATGTTGCCAATTTCCCAAGGCTCTAACAAGGGCGTACAACTCCAAATCATAAGTCGAATAATTAAGAGTTGCCCCTTTGAGCTTTTCATTGAAATAGGCAACGGGCTTACCTTCTTGCATCAAAACAGCCCCGATGCCAACCTTACTAGCATCACACTCTACTTCAAACATCTTATCAAAATCGGGCAATTGCAACAAAGGCGCCGAGATGAGCGTAGCTTTCAAGGCCTCAAAAGCCTTAGCTTGCTCTTCACCCCATCTAAAGGGTCCGTCTTTTCTAATTACCTCGGTCAAGGGGGCTGCTATGGAACTAAATCCTTTGACAAACCTCCTATAAAAGCTTGCTAGCCCGTGGAAACTTCGGATTTCTCCAATAGTTTTAGGGGTCGGCCAACTTCGTATAGAGTCTATCTTGGAGTCGTCCACTTCCACGCCCTTCGAGCTCACAACAAATCCCAAGAATACAACTTTATCAACACCAAAAGAACACTTCTCCATGTTGGCATACAACTTCTCCGTTCGGAGTATATCAAACACACATCTCAAATGCACTACATGATCATCAATAGACTTACTATATACCAACACATCATCAAAGTAGACCACCACAAACTTCCCAATATAAGGCTTCATTACATGATTTATTAGCCTCATAAAAGTACTAGGAGCATTGGTAAGGCCGAATGGCATGACCAGCCACTCATATAGACCAAATTTGGTCTTGAATGCGGTCTTCCACTCATCACCGGGTTGCATGCGAATTTGGTGATAGCCGCTCCTAAGGTCCACTTTAGAAAACACACAAGATCCGTGGAGCTCATCTAACATATCATCTAGTCTAGGGATCGGATGACGATACCTTATAGTGATTTTGTTGATGGCTCGGCAATCAACGCACATGCGCCACGTTCCGTCCTTCTTGGGTACCAAAAGTACCGGAACAGCACACGGACTCATGCTCTCTTTAATGTATCCCTTGTTGAGTAGTTCCTCCACTTGTCTTTCAAGCTCCTTCGTGTCCATAGGATTACTCCTATAGGCCGGCTTGTTTGGAAGCTGTGAACCCGGAACCAAATCAATTTGATGTTCAATTCCCCGAAGCGGGGGCAATCCTTGCGGAAGTTCTTGCGGGAACACATCTTCATACTCCTGCAACACACAAGAAATCAAAGGAGACATGGAAGGGTTAGTGGGGTTAGTATTAAAGCAATGGGCCAAAAGTAGCATCGGTTTGTTTTCATCATGGTCCACGAAAAGCTCCTTTCTCCTAGCCAACATCACTACGTTTTCCCTTTCCTTTGGCGTTGGAATAGCCTCGGATGTCCCTACCTTCTCACCTACGGCCTCCCTTCCCTTTTCTCCCCTCTCGGGTTCCCCCCCCTTCCCTTTTAATTCTCTCATTTTTTTATACCACTCATTTACTTGGGAAGGTGAAAGAGGATGAAGTGTGACCTTTCGGCCATCCTTCTCAAGCGTGTACCGGTTGGACCTCCCATCGTGTTTAGTAGACCTATCATATTGCCAAGGTCTACCTAACAACAAGTGACATGCTTGCATTGGAATCACGTCACAAAGTACTTCATCGTGGTAGTTGCCCACCTTAAACCGAATCACACATTGCCGTGTGACCTTCAATTCACCACAATCATTCAACCATTGTAACTTGTAAGGACTAGCGTGTGGTGTAGTCGGTAGCTTCAGAAAATTGACCATAGCATGGCTCGCAACATTGGTGCAACTACCACTATCAATTACCAAGGTGCACACACTCCCCTTTACAAGGCACTTAGTATGGAATAGATTTTCCCTTTGGCTCGGATCATCTACCGCCTTACTAATCATAACGCGTCTAACCACAAAGTTCGGAACCACACATTCCCCTTCTTGAGGATAGACATCTTCACCATCATCTACTCCTTCCTCATTCGGTTCATTCTCGGCTTCCTCTCCATCTTGAGGCTCGGCCTCAACCTCCCCCCTTTCGGATTCCACCTCCTCACCAAGGTAGTATACCTTCCCTTCTCGTAGGATCACATTACGCCGGTTCGGACATTCATTTGCCTTATGCCCCCAACCTTGGCATTTGAAACATTGGAACCCCTTTGGATTGGGGTACTTGTGAGCCTCCGGCTTCGGAGGAAACTTAGGAGCTGTTTTTGGTTCGGGCAGCTTCATAGGACCGGGTTGGTCCTTGTTCTTGGTCCAACCCGAGGGGGTTTGGACCCTTGCCTTGAAGGTTGATCTCTCCTTAAGTTCCCTCTCAATCTCTAGGGCCGCTTGGAAGATACCGTCAATAGTGTCGAACCGGTGAAGGGTCAAGTGGGTAGAGATCTCTTTGTTCAATCCACACTTGAACCGAATGATATCGTGGCTGATTTGCTCCCCACGGTGATCAAGTTTCAACATGAGTTGTTGGAACTTGTCAAAATAGGCCATCACACTCTTGCCTCCTTGCCGCAAGCCATATAATCTAGCTAGCAATTCATGTCGGTATCTCTCGGGAAGGTATCGTTGTCTTATCAAATACCTTAACCGAAACCAAGGTGGTGGCTGCCCGTCAACCAATTCATTACCAAATCGCTTAACATACTCCCACCAAGTGTTAGCATAGCCTTCGAGGTGAGCTATAGCATAGCAACTCTTCTTTTCTTCCGAGATGTCATTAACTTGGAAAACTTTGTCACAAGCCGATTCCCAAGTTAAGTAATCCTCGGGGTCACTTTCACCCTTAAAGATAGGTAGGCTCAACTTGATGGTGTTGATGCCTACGTCTCTCTCTTGGTGTCGGTTTCCCCTATCTCCATACCCCCGGTATCGCCTAGGTTCTCCCCGACCCCCTCTTAACTCCTCCTCCCTCATATAAGCATCATCATAGGCCCCCTCTCCATCATACTCCTCTCTACCGTATCCGTCAAAGTGGGCTGGTCGGCCTTGGCCATTTTGGTTCGTAGGAATTGGAATTTGTGGTCTTTGGTTTAGTGGAGCTTGGAAGGGAGGGTTCGGATTTAGTGGTGGTGCTTGGCGCCCAAATCCCTCTTGTGGAATTGGAGGATTTTGGAAGTGTAGTGGTCTAGTGGAGTCTTGGGTTGGAGGGAAGTTGGTAGATTGGTTGGCGATATTTAGTGGAGCTTGAGGTGCATTTAACATTTGGTGGACCATTTCGGGAGTGATGGTTGCGGAGGATGTCCGATCATGACCATTGGTAGAGACATGTAGAGGAGTCGATGGCCGAGAGTTCCTTTGACTCTCCACTTGATCTAGTCTCCCACTAATAGTCGATACTTCCCCCCTTATTGCTGCCAAGTCCCCTCTCACGGCCCCAAACTCCGAATTCATCCTTTCAAGTGTCCGAGTGACGGCCTCAAGCGTGGCCCTCATTGAATCAAGTGCATTAGTATCCGGATTATGAGATGTTGTTCCTTCCATCGTCAAGGTATTAGCCGCTTAGTCACCACAAGTTCGTGTCCCACAAGTGTTGTATAATTGGCTAGTAACCGTGAGATTTACAAGGTTTGAGTAAGCTCTTAGCCGGAATGGATTCTTGTTTGAAGACTCAAAGAATTCTTGCCGGACTAGAACCAAAATCAGCAACTCATTCAAATGAATAAAAGCACACAAATAATCGTTGACACGAAATAACGACCGTCACTAGGGCACTTGAACGGATGAATTCGGAGTTCGGGGCCGTGAGGGGGGACTTGGCAGCCATAAGGGGGGAAGTCTCGACTATTAGTGGGAGACTAGATCAAGTGGAGAGTCAAAGGAACTCTCGACCATCGACTCCTCTACATGTCTCTACCAATGGCCATGATCGGACATCCTCCGCAACCATCACTCCCGAAATGGTCCACCAAATGTTAAATGCGCCTCAAGCTCCACAAAATACCGCCAACCAATCTACCACCTTCCCTCCAAACCGAGACTCCACTAGACCACTACATTTCCAAACTCCTCCAATTCCACAAGAGGGATTTGGACGCCAAGCACCACCACTAAATCCGAACCCTCCTTTCCAAGCTCCACTAAACCAAAGGCCACAAATTCCAATTCCTACGAATCAAAATGGCCGAGGCCGACCAGCCCACTTTGACGGATATGGTAGAGAGGAGTATGATGGAGAGGGAGCCTTTGATGATGCTTATATGAGGGAGGATTATCGTCACCCTATGATACGGTAAAATATCGTCACCCTATGATACAAGATCAAACCAACAACAACAAGATCTCGGATTTCATCTTAACACCACAAGAACAACAACTTTCAGTTTCGGTTTCAAGCACAACCCGAGAAGCAACCAAACTGTTTTTTAGTAGTTTTCTGTTTTCAGATTCAGCAACCACAAGAATACAACAACAAGAATAACAAAGGAGTCTCGGATTTCAGCTTGACAACACAAAAATAACAAGTTTCTGTTTTCTGTTTCAGCAAGAAACCGAGAGCAACAAACTGTTTTTGTATTTTGTTTTCTATTTTTCAGCAACACAAGAAGAACAACAAGATGGATACAAATGCTAGTGAATCGAAAGAGCCACACCCGGCTTCACTAGACTTTTAAGACAACAAGATGAACAACAACAACAAGATAAAATAAAGATAGTTAACTTGACATAAATCACTCAATAATCTAAGAACCCTAACCTCAAGATAGGACCCCTAAATCTATTGAATGTAAACACCAAGTTCTTACGAGGGCCAAGAGGTACTTTACAACCTTAGAACCCACGTTTCTTGCCAAAGATCCAACACAAGTGATTCCACACCTTGATGGACAGTTTCGGTTCTCCTCTTGAGAAAGAGAGAGAGTTTCTAAACTACAAGACTAATTTTCTGAATTCTCAATATCAAAGTTGAATGCTGAAAAATGGCCTAATGGCCTCTATTTATACTACAACAAAAAGTGGTCAAATGACCCTTCTATCCTTCACATCATGGGCCGGCCTTGGAGGCTTATTTATGGTCCATTAAGACCCCTTCCTTCACACATCAAAAGCCCATCCGCCCCTTGTTTTTTGGGCCAGCATTGGAGACTAGTTTAAGGCCCAAAACCGTGAGTCCTCACTCTTAAATGCTCCAAGCACTCTTCCATACGCGAGATGGCTTTGAGTTATTCTCAAAACGGGTCTTCCATGCATGTTCTTGTATCATCGAGGTGACTAATTCTTGAGCCTCTATGTGTTGGCCTCCAAAGATGTCACCGAAAGATAAGATGGCCATTTGTCCCGTATCATCCTCCCCTTCTTGAAAAGGATTCGACCTCGAATCCAAACCTTGCAAAATCAAAACAAAAGAAAAACAAGTACACATCCTCATGACATGAGGGTTAGGGTTAGTGCAACAAAATCAATCTAACGAATAACATCATCATGCCAAGGTTGCACATATTTGCAATATAACCAAGAATCCTTTGGGTTGATCGTGAAAAGCTTAGTACAAATGTCACAAAGGAAGTGGCTATGATGAACATCAATAAATAATGAGCATGGACCGAGACAACTCCTACCATGCCCTAAGATGGTACCGGGATCAAATGGGAGAAGTAGCCATGGACATGGGTTTTGGCCAAGCTCGCTTTTCCCTAAGGTGTCGTCCTCAAAATTAGGCATACCCCCTAGCCCATTAGGGGAAATGTCATGAGCACTCAGAGGGTAGAGAAAGGTGTCACACAAGCTAACTTCAGCTATGGTGTCCTTATGCATGTACTCACTAGCTTCAAGTCCATCACCACTAGTATGCTCAACATAGGAAACACATAAAGAAGAAGTAGATGGAATTTCTAAGCATGCACCACCTTTTATTTCAAGAAAATAATCCCCACATAGATATAAATCACCATGGGCAGCAAAGGAATCATTCACAAAAATATTTTTACAAGAATAATCATATTTCGGGTCTCCCAAGTAAAGCAAATCATGGTCATCTTTACCCGATCGACTATTCCTTTTCAAGACTACACATCCCCTACCCTTAAGAGTACTTTCATCTTCCAAGAAGAGATTTCCATCTTTAGGAGAAATGTTGTCACACCATAGTGGGTTAGCATATAGGGTATAGCTTCCAAGGCAAGCTATACCATCGTATTCACCACTAGGTTCACTAGGAATGTTTAAATCATCTTCAAACAAGACATTGTACCTAAAAAGAGGGTGATCTACCTCACGGACAGATTTGGAACAAGCAAGTTCCTCACTCTCTAAATGATCAATATCAAGTTTCAAGGATGTTTCAAACACAATGTTACCCCAAGAAGAGCTCTCGGGTGCATTCTCACTTCGATCAACATTTTCCACATCATCATTCACTTGAGGTTCGTTAATTACATCAAACACATCCTCAAGTGGTGGATAACTTTCACGCATAAGTTGATCAATACAAATTTCAGAAGATAATGTATTCTCATTCAACATAATGGTTTCAACACTAGGTGGACATGGATCGATCTTACAAGAAGAGTCTATCCGGTCATCAATAGGATCAACTAGTGTATCCACACTCGCAACATGTACATCATCATCAAGTGGCAAAGAAATAATACACTCACATATAGGCAAGCTACAACTCACACTCAATGGGCTACTGGCCACACAATTATCATTCACATGTACAAAAGTGTAAGAGCTTGCCATTTTACCTTGAAGTCCTTGAGTAGATTCTTCTTTGTCATGGTGTGAAGGTCCTCCAAAAGTTTGGGCAGCAACTTCCTTTCGGCATTGTTCTTCTTCGCTTTCCATGTTGCTACCTACACAAATGTCCTTAGAAATGGAAGGACAAACAATGTTAGCATGGTTTGGTGGTAATCCCCTTACTTGGCTCCACACAACCTCTCCTTTTTCCACTCTCGGATTACCACCTTTCACTCCCTTACTCCTCTCAATCTTTTGTCTCTCATAATAATTCGGATTAGAGTAGGTAGGAACTTCTTTTTGCGGCCCGGGCAGAATGTAAGTCTCGAGGCAATTTCCCCATCGGTCTCTCACAATATTAGGCCAATTTTGCACATTTGGAACCTTATGTTGTGCAAACCAATCGGCGCCTAGACTCACATGACCATAGGTTATGGGAAAAACATCACACCACACCTCCTCATGGTAATTAAATTGGGAGAAGACAACCTTTACCCTCTCGGTAACCTTAAACCTGTCCAAGAAGTATGGAACAAGTAAAGGCTCACAAAATAACCCCAAGTAATCAACCATGGACGGAACAATGTAGTTTCTATAGTACTTATTGTCTAACACAACGAGGCAGCCCGGTATCCCACAAATGGTCACCTTTCCGGAGTGTACACTCCTTCTCGGATCAACATTGTAAGGCACATGAGTACCCCTCGATTTCGGAGATGTAGATCCTCTTCTTCCCATTGGACAACCTACACTATAGCTAGTATAACCATTCACACCATATCGACCTTGATAAGAAGTACTACAAGGTGGAGAATATGAATCTTCACACTCCTCACGTGTACTCTCATCATAACTCTCATAAGGTTTGCAAATGAAAGGGTTATACCTAACACCAAATCTAGGTTCGGAGTGGAGGGTGCAAGACTCCTCACATGTCCCAACTTCGTCATAAGATCCATCACGAGGTACTACATCATCTCCAAAGTCACCATAAGCACTAGGCACTTCATCCACCTATGATACGGGAATACAAGGCTGCCCAAAAACGTCCTAGACCATTTGCATGAACATGGCGTGTAGTTTTGTAACTCCCGAGCTTCAACGTTTTAAGTGCAAAAATCAGCCTTGAAGTGTAATAAAAATACACTCCAAGGCCGCCCATTTCAGAAGGATAGGAGGGTCATTGACCATCATTTTGTGTACTATAAATAGGGGTCATTAGGGCCATTTTTCGGCAGCTTATTCTTGATATTTCACAAACAAAGACTTGTATCTTGTAACTCTCTCTCTTGCTTGAAGAGGAGACCGAAATCTGTCAACACAAGTGTGGAATCACTTTGTTGAATCCTTGGCTAGAAACGTGGGTTCGGAGGTTGTAAAGTACCTCTTGGTCCTCGTAAGAACTTGGTGTTCTCCATCAGTAGATTTAGGGGTCCTAGCGTTGAGGTTAGGGTTCTTATATTATTGAGTGGTTTATGTCAAGTTATCTATCTTTACTTTATCTTGTTGTTAAGCTGAAAATCTGAAAACTACACAAAAACAGTCTTGTTGCTCTCGGTTTCTTGTTGAATCTGGAAAACCGAAACTTGTCATTCTTGTTGTTCATCTTGTTGTCTTGAAAGTCTAGTGAAGCCGGGTGTGGCTCTTTCGATTCACTAGCATTTGTATCCATCTTGTTGCTCTTGTTATTGTTGCTGAAAAACTGAAAAGAAAACACCCAAAACAGTTTGTGTTCTTGCTGAAATCTGAAAACAGAAACTTAAAAACAGTTTGTTGTTCTCTCGGGTTGTCTCAAAACAGAAAACCTGAAACTTGTTCTTGTTGAGTTGTAAACTGAAAATCCGAGATCTTGTTGTTGTGGTTTGGATCTTGTATCATCTGGTATCAAAGCAAGACCGGTTGTGTTCCAACATAACCCATCTTGGGCTAGTAGTTCTCGGCCAAAACCAAACTACACCAAGACAACTTTCTGAAAAATCTGTCCACTAGAAAGTTGAATCCGAGAATAGTGTTGTATACTTAGATCTAAGTGTTGTTTTGTTTGTTTAGTGAGTTTCTTGTGTTGGTTTCTTTCTCACCAACACTAAGGTGTCTAGATCCGAAAGTTGAGCTTGAAGACTTGAACCTTGTGTAGTGATTTGAAAGTGGCCGAAGGTGTATGTTGTTGTTAACCAAAGAAAATCGGTGGATGAATGTTATGTGCTGAAGTTGTGAAGTGCTCATCTCTTGAACTTGTGCACATTGTTCCTCTTGTTGAGTGTTAATCTTGTTGTGTGCTCAAGTGGTAAACTTGTAAGGTTGATTGTGAAAGACTTGCACCTATCAATTTGTAGACTTGTCAATCACTTCCCTTAAATCAAGGAACCTTGTTTTGTGGAAATTGTCAACCTAACCCACTTTCTTGAGTTTGAAGGGGAGTTCAAGACTTCAAATTTTAAGATTTCCCACCAAACATCTTTCAAACTACAACCAAATTGTTTGAACCTTATTACAAAACAGTTTGTTGTCTCGGATTGTGCTGAAACAAAAACTGACTTGCTGAATTTCTGTGTTGTTAAAACTGAAATCCGAGACCCCTTTGGTGATATTGTTGTTGTGGTGTGAATATTAAAACAAAAAAAAAAAAAGGAGAGAAAAACGTGAGGAACATTGCATGCTGCCACGTACTAAGAGCTCAACTTAGGATATTTCTTGGTTGCTAATTGTTGATTCGTGGTTTCCTTTGCTTGGTCCTAGAACTAATTAACAAACTAGTACTTTCCTACTAGGTTGTCAACTAGTTCCTTGAGCCGTTGTTCGTGTCAACGATTATTTGTGTGCTTTTTATTCGTTTGAACGACTTGCTGAATTTTGATTCTAGTCCGGCAGAATTTTATTTGAGTCTTTCAAACAAGAATCCACTCCGGATAAGAGCTAGCTTGTGCCTTAGAACTTCTCGGTTACTAGCCAATTATACAACACCTGTGGAACACCAACTTGTGTTGAACTAAAGCGGCTAATATCGTGACAATGGAAGGAACTACATCTCATGATACGGATACTAATGCCATTGATTCTATGAGGGCCACTCTTGAGACCGTTGTCCGGAGTCTTGAAAGGTTGAATTCTGAAATTGGGGTCATGAGAGGAGACGTGGCAGCAATAAGGGGGGACGTGACGACTATTAGTGGGAGGCTAGAACAAGTGGAGAGCCAAAGAAACTCTCGCCCTTCGACTCCTCTACATGTATCCTCCAATGGTCATGATAGGACCTCCTCCGCAACCATTACTCCCGAAATGATCCACCAAATGCTAAATGCACCCCAAGCTCCACTAAATACCGCAAGCCAATCTACCTATTTTCCTCCAAACCGAGACTCCACTAGACCAAGACATTTCCAAACCCCCCCAATTCCACAAGAGGGATTTGCACGCCAAGTACCTCCACTAAATCCAAACCCTCCATTCCAAGCTCCACTAAACCAAAGACCACCAATTCCAAATCCTTCAAATCAAAACGGCCAAGGCCGACCAGCCCACTTTGAAGGATACGGTAGAGAGGAGTAGGAAGGAAATGGAGCCTTTGATGATGGTTACATGAGGGAAGAAGAGTTAAGAAGGGGTCGTGTTGATCCAAGGCAGAACCGAGGGTATGGAGAACGGGGAAATCGACACCACGAAAGAGACGTAGGCATCAATACAATCAAATTGAGCTTACCTATCTTTAAGGGTGAAAGTGACCCCGAGACTTACTTAGCTTGGGAATCAGCTTGTGACAAAGTTTTCCAAGTTAATGACATCTCGGACGAAAAGAAGAGTTGTTATGCCATAGCTCATTTTGAGGGTTATGCCAACACTTGGTGGGAGTACGTCAAGCGTTTTGGTGATGAATTAGTTGATGGGCAGCCACCACCTTGGTTTCGGTTAAGACAATTGATGAGGCAGCGGTACCTTCCCGAGAGTTATCGCCATGAATTACTTGCTAGATTGTACAACTTGCGCCAAGGCGATAAAAGTGTAATGGCATATTACGATGAGTTTCAGCAACTCATGTTGAAACTTGATCATCGTGGGGAACAAATCAGCCATGACGTCATCCGGTTCAAGTGTGGGTTGAACAAGGAGATTTCTACGCACTTGACACTTCACAGATTTAATACCGTTGAAGGTATTTTCCAGGCGGCTCTTGAGGTTGAAAAGGAGCTTAAAGAGAGGTCGTTACTCAAGGCAAAGGGACAATCCATCTCGGGTTGGCCTAGAAGCAAAGAGGTGGCTCAATCCTCTTCGGGTTGGCCCAAAAACAAGGACCAACCCTCCACTACTCGGCTGCCCGACCCCAAAACAGTCCATAAAATTCCTCCAAGGCAAGAAGCTCACAAATATCCAAACCCAAAGGGATTCCAATGTTTCAAGTGCCAAGGTTGGGGACATAAGGCCAATGAATGTCCGAACCGGCGAAATGTGATCCTACGAGAAGGGAAGGTGTACTACCTTGGTGAAGAGGTGATTTCCGAAAGGGTGGAGGATGAGGCCGAGCCTCAAGATGGAGAGGAAACTGAAAATAGGCCGTTTGATGATGATGATGACGATGGTGGTGAAATTATTTACCCACAAGAAGGGGAATGTGTTGTTCCCAACTTTGTTGTTCGACGTTCTATGCTTAGTAAGGCAATAGACAACCCTAGTCAAAGGGAAAATCTATTCCATACTAAATGTCTTGTAAAGGGGAGTGTGTGCACTTTGGTGATTGATAGTGGTAGTTGTACGAATGTCGTAAGTGTCGCCACGGTGAACTTTCTGAAATTACCAACTACACCTCATGCTAGCCCTTACAAGTTGCAATGGTTGAACGAAAGTGGTGCAATAAAGGTCATGAGGCAATGTTTGATACGGTTTAAGGTAGGGAACTACCAAGACGAGGTGCTTTGTGATGTGATACCGATGCAAGCGTGTCACTTGTTGTTGGGTAGACCTTGGCAATATGATAGGTCTACCAAACACGATGGGAGGACCAACCGATATTCACTTGAAAAGGATGGTCGGAAGGCCACTCTTTATCCTCTTTTGCCCTCACAAGTGAATGAATTACATCAAAGGATGAGGGAGTTGAAGGAGAAGGGAAAACAACCCGAAAATAATGAAAGGGAGGAAGAACCCGAGAGTGGGGCAGTAGGGATTCCCGGGACTGCCTCAACGCCAAATGGACAAGAAAGCATGGTGATGTTGGCTAGAAAGGAGGAACTCTTCCTAGATCATGATGTGGACATGCCTATGCCTCTTTTGGCTCATTGTTTTAATGCTAACCCCACTAATTCTTGTGTTTCTCCTTTGATGTCTCGTGTGTTGCAGGATTATGAAGGTGAATTTCCTAAAGAAGGATGGGACTTAGCGAATGTGTGTGGACTGCCGAGCCATCAATAAGATTGCGCGGATGCGGTTGAAGGATGACCAAAAACTGAATTTGAGGTCAAATTCCTCTCAAGATGGAGAGGATGATACGGGAATACAAGGCTGCCCAAAAACGTCCTAGACCATTTGCATGAACATGGCGTGTAGTTTTGTAACTCCCGAGCTTCAACGTTTTAAGTGCAAAAATCAGCCTTGAAGTGTAATAAAAATACACTCCAAGGCCGCCCATTTCAGAAGGATAGGAGGGTCATTGACCATCATTTTGTGTACTATAAATAGGGGTCATTAGGGCCATTTTTCAGCTAGCTTATTCTTGATATTTCACAAACAAAGACTTGTATCTTGTAACTCTCTCTCTTGCTTGAAGAGGAGACCGAAATCTGTCAACACAAGTGTGGAATCACTTTGTTGAATCCTTGGCTAGAAACGTGGGTTCGGAGGTTGTAAAGTACCTCTTGGTCCTCGTAAGAACTTGGTGTTCTCCATCAGTAGATTTAGGGGTCCTAGCGTTGAGGTTAGGGTTCTTATATTATTGAGTGGTTTATGTCAAGTTATCTATCTTTACTTTATCTTGTTGTTAAGCTGAAAATCTGAAAACTACACAAAAACAGTCTTGTTGCTCTCGGTTTCTTGTTGAATCTGGAAAACCGAAACTTGTCATTCTTGTTGTTCATCTTGTTGTCTTGAAAGTCTAGTGAAGCCGGGTGTGGCTCTTTCGATTCACTAGCATTTGTATCCATCTTGTTGCTCTTGTTATTGTTGCTGAAAAACTGAAAAGAAAACACCCAAAACAGTTTGTGTTCTTGCTGAAATCTGAAAACAGAAACTTAAAAACAGTTTGTTGTTCTCTCGGGTTGTCTCAAAACAGAAAACCTGAAACTTGTTCTTGTTGAGTTGTAAACTGAAAATCCGAGATCTTGTTGTTGTGGTTTGGATCTTGTATCACACCTCATTTTCTCCCTCACAATAGTAATTTTCAAATCTGCCTATGTTTTCACCATGGCCATTTTCATAGCCTCCGCAATCTCCCTCGACGTCGTAGCCATAAAAACCCTCACTACAATCATGGCTTCCCGTATTGTAGTCACAATAATCCCCGGCTATCATAGTCATTTTCCTCTTATGTCACCCTTCAAACCTACAAAAATGAACAAACAATATTAGTAGTAAAGCTCCTTCCATTGTCAAGGTATTAGCCGCTTAATCACCACAAGTTAGTGTCCCACAAGTGTTGTATAATTGGCTAGTAACCGTGAGATGTTAAGGTAGGAGTAAGCTCTTGTCCGGAATGGATTCTTGTTTGAAGACTCAAAGAATACTTGCCGGACTAGAGTCAAAAATCAGCAACTCATTCAAGCGAACAAAAGCACACAAATAATCGTTGACACGAATAGACGGCTCAAGGAACTAGTTGACAACCTAGTGGAAAAATACTAGTTTGTTAATTAGTTCTAAGTCCAAATAAGGGAAACCAAGAATCAACAATTAGCAACAAGGAATATATCCTAAGTTGAGCTTATAGTGACGTGGCATCAAGCAATGGCCCACACGTTTTTCTCTTCGGGTTTAGGTATATATATATATTTTTTTTTTTTTGTCTTGAATTAATATTCACACAACTTGTAAGAAATTGAAAAGTGTTTTTGGTGGGAAAACTTAAAAATTTGAAGTCTTGACTTTTGGTTCAATCTCAAGAAAGTGGGTTTGGTTGACAATTTCCACAAAACAAGGTTCCTTGATTTAAGGGAAGTGATTGACAAGTCTACCAAGTGATGGGGCAAGTCTTTCACAATCAACTTTATAATCTTATCACTTGAGCACACAACAAGATGAATATTTCAACAAGATGAACAAGATGACAAGTTCAAGATGAACACTTCAACAAATTCTTCAACTTCTTTAGCATATAAACACAACCACCGATTTTTTTTTTCTTTTGGTCATCAACAACATTCAGCTTTCGGCCACTTTAGTCACTACACAACAATCAACATTTCAAGCTCAACCTTGGATCTAGACACCTTAGTGTTGGTGAGAAAGAAACCAACACTAGAAACTCACTAAACAAGCAAAATAACATCTAGATCTAAACTTATAACATCATTCTCGGATTCAACTTTTAAGGGACAGATTTTTCAGAAAGTTTTCTTGGTGTAGTTTTGTTCAAGCCGAGAACTACTAGCCCAAGATGGGTTATGTTGGAACACAACCGGTCTTGCTTTGATACCAAATGATACAAGATCAAACCAACAACAACAAGATCTCGGATTTCAGCTTAACACCACAAGAACAACAACTTTCAGTTTCGGTTTCAAGCACAACCCGAGAAGCAACCAAACTGTTTTTTAGTAGTTTTCTGTTTTCAGATTCAGCAACCACAAGAATACAACAACAAGAATAACAAAGGAGTCTCGGATTTCAGCTTGACAACACAAAAATAACAAGTTTCTGTTTTCTGTTTCAGCAAGAAACCGAGAGCAACAAACTGTTTTTGTATTTTGTTTTCTATTTTTCAGCAACACAAGAAGAACAACAAGATGGATACAAATGCTAGTGAATCGAAAGAGCCACACCCGGCTTCACTAGACTTTTAAGACAACAAGATGAACAACAACAACAAGATAAAATAAAGATAGTTAACTTGACATAAATCACTCAATAATCTAAGAACCCTAACCTCAAGATAGGACCCCTAAATCTATTGAATGTAAACACCAAGTTCTTACGAGGGCCAAGAGGTACTTTACAACCTTAGAACCCACGTTTCTTGCCAAAGATCCAACACAAGTGATTCCACACCTTGATGGACAGTTTCGGTTCTCCTCTTGAGAAAGAGAGAGAGTTTCTAAACTACAAGACTAATTTTCTGAATTCTCAATATCAAAGTTGAATGCTGAAAAATGGCCTAATGGCCTCTATTTATACTACAACAAAAGGTGGTCAAATGACCCTTCTATCCTTCACATCATGGGCCGGCCTTGGAGGCTTATTTATGGTCCATTAAGACCCCTTCCTTCACACATCAAAAGCCCATCCGCCCCTTGTCTTTTGGGCCAGCATTGGAGACTAGTTTAAGGCCCAAAACCGTGAGTCCTCACTCTTAAATGCTCCAAGCACTCTTCCATACGCGAGATGGCTTTGAGTTATTCTCAAAACGGGTCTTCCATGCATGTTCTTGTATCATCGAGGTGACTAATTCTTGAGCCTCTATGTGTTGGCCTCCAAAGATGTCACCGAAAGATAAGATGGCCATTTGTCCCGTATCACCCTATCCCTAGGTTAGATGATATGTTGGATGAATTGAATGGTTCGTGTTTATTTTCCAAAATTGATTTAAGGAGTGGCTATCACCAAATAAGGATGCAACCCGGTGATGAATGGAAAACCGCCTTCAAGACTAAGTTTGGTCTCTATGAATGGATGGTTATGCCATTCGGCCTAACAAATGCTCCAAGTACTTTCATGCGGCTAATGAATCATGTGATGAAGCCATTTATTGGAAAGTTTGTGGTAGTTTACTTTGATGATGTGTTGGTATATAGTAAGTCTATTGATGACCATACAATGCATTTAAGGTGTGTGTTTGATGTACTCCGAAAGGAGAAGCTGTATGCCAACATGGAGAAGTGTTCTTTTGGTGTTGATAAAGTTGTATTCTTGGGTTTTGTTGTTAGCTCAAAGGGCGTGGAAGTGGACGACTCCAAGATAGACTCTATACGAAGTTGGCCGACCCCTAAAACTATTGGAGAAATCCGAAGTTTCCACGGGTTGGCAAGCTTTTATAGGAGGTTTGTCAAAGGATTTAGTTCCATAGCAGCCCCCTTAACCGAGGTAATTAGAAAGGACGGACCCTTCAAATGGGGTGAAGAGCAAGCTAAGGCTTTCGAGTCCTTGAAGGCTATGCTCATCTCGGCGCCTTTATTGCAATTACCCGATTTTGATAAAATGTTTGAGGTAGAGTGTGATGCTAGTAAGGTCGGCATCGGGGCTGTTTTGATGCAAGAATGTAAGCCCGTGGCCTATTTCAGTGAAAAGCTCAAAGGGGCAACTCTTAATTATTCGACTTACGACTTGGAGTTGTACGCCCTTGTTAGAGCTTTGGGAAATTGGCAACACTATTTGTGGCCTAAGGAGTTTGTGATACGAACGGATCACGAATCGTTGAAACACCTTAAGAGCCAAGACAAGCTGAATAGGCGTCATGCTAAGTGGATTGAGTTCATCGAAACTTTCCCATATGTAATTCATTACAAAAGGGGAAAGGAAAATGTCGTTGCCGATGCCTTGTCCCGAAAGCATGTGCTTGTTGCTACCTTGTCGTCAAAGTTAATGGGTTTTGAGAGCTTGCAGATGTTGTATCCCGAGGATCCCAAAATAACCCCAAGTAATCAACCTACACATGAGTACCCCTCGATTTCGGAGATGTAGATCCTCTTCTTCCCATTGGACAACCTACACTATCGCTAGTATAACCATTCACACCATATCGACCTTGATAAGAAGTACTACAAGGTGGAGAATATGAATCTTCACACTCCTCACGTGTACTCTCATCATAGCTCTCATAAGATTTGCGAATGAAAGGGTGATACCTAACACCAAGTCTAGGTTCGGAGTGGGGAGTGCAAGACTCCTCACATGTCCCAACTTCGTCATAAGATCCGTCACGAGGTGCTACATCATCTCCAAAGTCTCCATAAGCACTAGGCACTTCATTCACCTCATTTTCTCCCTCAAAACAGTAGGTTTCAAATCTGCCTAGGTCTTGCTCATGGCTATTTTGATAGCCTCCGCAATCTCCCTCAACGTCGTAGCCATAACAATGCTCACTACAATCATAGTCTCCCATATTGTAGTCACAATAATCCCCGGCTGTCAAGTCCATGTTCCTCTTATATCACCCTTGAAACCTTCAAAAATGAACAAACAATATTAGTAGTAAAGCTCCTTCCATCGTCAAGGTATTAGCCGTCTTAGTCACCACTAGTTCGTGTTCCACAAGTGTTGAATAATTGGCTTAGTAACCGAGAAGTCTTAAGGCTCAAGCTAGCTCTTATCCGGAATGGATTCTTGTTTGAAAGACTCAAAGAAAATTCTGCCGGACTAGAATCAAAAAATTCAGCAAGTCGTTCAAACGAATAAAAGCACACAATTAATCGTTGACACGAACAACGGCTCAAGGAACTAGTTGACAACCTAGTAGGAAAGTACTAGTTTGTTAATTAGTTCTAGGACCAAGCAAAGGAAACCAAGAATCAACAATTAGTAACAAAGAATTTATCCTAAGTTGAGCTTATAGTGACGTGGCATCAAGCAATGGCCCACACGTTTTTCTCTTCGGGTTTAGGTATATATATATATATTTTTTTTTTATTTTTTTTTGTCTTGAATTAATATTCACACAACTTGTAAGAAATTGAAAAGTGTTTTGGTGGGAAAACTTAAAAATTTGAAGTCTTGACTTTTGGTTCAATCTCAAGAAAGTGGGTTTGGTTGACAATTTCCACAAAACAAGGTTCCTTGATTTAAGGGAAGTGATTGACAAGTCTACAAATTGATAGGTGCAATTCTTTCACAACCAACTTTACAAGTTTACCACTTGAGCACACAACAAGATTAACACTCAACAAGAGGAACAATGTGCACAAGTTCAAGAGATGAGCACTTCACAACTTCAGCACATAACATTCATCCACCGATTTTCTTTGGTTAACAACAACATACACCTTCGGCCACTTTCAAATCACTACACAAGGTTCAAGTCTTCAAGCTCAACTTTCGGATCTAGACACCTTAGTGTTGGTGAGAAAGAAACCAACACAAGAAACTCACTAAACAAACAAAACAACACTTAGATCTAAGTATACAACACTATTCTCGGATTCAACTTTCTAGTGGACAGATTTTTCAGAAAGTTGTCTTGGTGTAGTTTGGTTTTGGCCGAGAACTACTAGCCCAAGATGGGTTATGTTGGAACACAACCGGTCTTGCTTTGATACCAAATGATACAATATCAAAACCACAACACAAAGATCTCGGATTTCAGTTTTACAACCAAGAACAACAACTTTCAGTTTTCTGTTTCAGCACAATCCGAGAGGCAAACAAACTGTTTTGGTTTCTGTTTTCAGCTTTCAGCAAGAACACAAACTGTTTTTATGTTGTTTTTCAGTTTTTCAGCACACAACAAGAACAACAATAAGATGGATACAATGCTAGTGAATCGAAAGAGCCACACCCGGCTTCACTAGACTTTCAAGACAACAAGATGAACAACAAGAATGACAAGTTTCTGTTCTCGGATTTCAGCAAGAATACAACAACAACAAACTGTTTTTGTGTTGGTTTTCAGATTTTCAGCAAGATGAACAATACAACAAGATAAAATAAAGATAGATAACTTGACATAAACCACTCAATAATCTAAGAACCCTAACCTCAATGATAGGACCCCTAAATCTACTGATGGAGAACACCAAGTTCTTACGAGGACCAAGAGGTACTTTGCAACCTCAAAACCCACGTTCCTAGCCAAGGATCCAACACAAGTGATTCCACACCTTGATGGACAGTTTCGGTTCTCCTCTTGAGAAAGAGAGAGAGAGTTTCTAAGTGTTACAACTCTTTTGAGAGTGAAAATATCAAATATCAAAGTTCTATCTTAAAAATCTGCACTACATGGCCTATTTATACTACAAACAAAGGGCTAAAAAGGCCCATCCGCCCTTGCCTATTGGGCCGGCCTTGGTGGCTTGTTTAAGGTCCATTAAGACCCCCCTTCTTCACACATAAAAGGCCCATCCGCCCCTTGCCTTTTGGGCCAGCCTTGGAGACTAGTTTAGGGCCCAAAACCGTGAGTCTTCACCCTTAAATGCTCCAAGCAACCTTCCATACGCGAGATGGCTTTGAGTTATTCTCAAAACGGGTCCTCCATGCATGTCCTTGTATCATCGAGGAGTCCAATTCTTGAGCCTCTATGTGTTGGCCTCCAAAGATGTCGCCGAAAGATAAGATGGCCATTTTGTCCCGTATCAAAGCTCTTGGTTGTTGTTGGTTTGATTTTGTATCAATTAGTCCCCGGTATGTTGGTCCATATATGATTTTGAAGAGGGTTGGTAAAATTACATATGAGTTGGAGTTGCTTTCAAGTTTGAGCTCCATCCATCCGGTATTCCATGCGTCCATGTTGTGAAAACGAATGGGTGATCATTTATTGGTTGTTCCTTTGGAGGATATTGGTGTTTCATACTCTTTGTCCAATGAGGAGGTCCCAATTTGGATCTTGGATTGATAAGTTTTCTAGTTATGAATGAAAGGGGTAGCTTCGGTGAAGGTTTTATGGAGGAACCAAAAATCTGAGAAAGCTACTTGGGGGGTGGAAGAGGACATGAAGTCCAAGTATCTACATTTATTTTTTATTCCAAAAACTCGTGCTTGAGTTATGTGTTAAAATTCTTATCTTGATTTATGTCTCTTATAGGCAATGGGTTCAAGTCCGTTAACTTTAAATTGAGCAAGTGTTTTTCTAAACAATGGGTTTAAGTTCCAAGGTCAATTGAATGAATGGATGATTGATAATGATCATGGTATGTGTCTTATCCGTGTTGTGTATCTTTGTTTTCTATCTTGATTAAAGGTTTTCTTGATGTTCTATGATTTTTAACTCATGCTTGTGCTCGACTTACCTATCATTCGAGGATGAATGATCAAAGTGGGGGAGAATCTAAACACCTTGTCTTTGAACACTTAGAAAAAATTCTCTAAGATGAGTTTCAAGACAAGGTACGGTTTTAGCATACCACTCATATGTTATGGTATGATTTTGTCTCTCTCTCTTGTATGTTAGGAAGTGTAGTAGGGGTTACATTCTGTCCATCATATAGTTTGGCCTGACCGAAGTCACATGATAGGGTACTAGTCGCAAGTTGCCAAGTCGTATGATTTCTTGAACTTTACCTAGTGTATTCTTCCTAGGATACTAGTTGTCAGGTACTTCTCATACCTTAGGGTATGAGTAATACATGTTTAGTCATATTTTGGATAGTTTAGAGGTCCATGGTGAGGCCTAGGGTGCGAGATAGGGTACCACTCATACCCTAGGGTATGGTTGTGTAAGGTGAATCGTACCCGCCTTGGTTCAATTTTAAGTTTTTAAGATGGGGATATTTTAGACATTTTCCACCCCTAAACCCTTATGACCCATGATTAATAAAATTGTTTGGCCCTTTATTCTTCACTTGGAAAAGATTAAAAACATTCCAAAACACTCTCCAAGTCTTCTCTAACAAGATTGGGCCTAGGGTTCATCAAGGATGTCATCTAGGTGCTTAAAGACTAGAACCTCTCCATAAATCTTAGTGTATAACGCATGTGAATCTTTCCTCATTGTTATTTCTCAAATATCATATGTTTTTAACATTAATTTTGGATTCTTGAATGGTGGTTTTTGAAACAAATATGGAGGGCTTTGATGCATAGTGATGAGTATTATTTACTCTTGTTTAAACTTATGTTTATACTTGTTTTTGGTGATGGTTACACATGCGGGTGCTTGTTGATTTAGGTTTAACAAATAGTTCATTTATAACCCTATTCTTGATTATTTCTACTTTGATTTTTGTCTTAGTAAAGATATGCCCTCAAGGTTTTTGTGAAAATATCTTATAGAAATAGCTAGTCTGATACAAGATCCAACCAACAACAACAAAAGTTCGGATTTCAACCAACAACCACAAGAACTACAACTTTTAGTTTTCGGTTTTTAGCTTACAACACAAGTGAAAGTTTCGGTTTTAAGTCACAATCCGAGAATAACAAGAGATGCAACAATGCTAGTGAATCGAAACAAGCCCCACACGGCTTCACTAGACTTCAAGATAAGCAAAGTAACACAATAATAACAAGATAAGGAAAGATAGATAACTTGACATACAATATTCAAGAAACTAAGAACCCTAACAACATGAGAGGACCCTAAGCCTAATGAATATTAACACCAAGCTCTTACAAAGACCAAGAGGCACTCAACAACCTCAAAACCTTTGTTTCTAGCCAAGGAGACAACACAAGTATTCCTCTACTTGTGAGATCTAGGGACGGCTTCCTTGAGAGGAAGAGAGAAGATATTTTGGAGTGTTTAGGTTACAATTTCTGATTTCAAAATGAACTAAGGGATGCCTCACTAACATCTTATATTTATACTACAACAAAATGAGTAAAAAAGACCCATCCGCCCTTGCCTTTGTTGTGGCCTCCTTGGGGAATTAATTTATTACACTTTAGGCCCCTCCTCACACATAAGGACGTGGAGGCCCTTGCTTGGTTCGGCCAACAACTCACACACGGCCATTCGCATGAACAAGGCTTGGAGTGTTTGTAATTCCCGCGCTTGGCTTCGTGTGAAAGGCCGTGTACTTGTGGGGGCAGCCATAACCATATCATCCTCTCCATCTTGAGAGGAATTTGACCTCAAATTCGGCACTTGATCATCTTCAACCGCATCCACGAGGGAGAGATCTCCGACGTTGAAGGTGTTGTGCACTTGATATTCCGGTGGTAGGTCGATCTTGTAGGCATTGTCATTGATCCTCTCAAGTACTTGGAAAGGACCATCACCTCTTGGCAGCAACTTGGACTTCCTTTGAGCTGGAAACCGATCCTTTCGAAGATGCACCCACACCCAATCTCCGGGTTCAAGCACTAGCTTCCTTCTCCCTTTGTTTGCCCGTTTTGCAACCTCTTGATTCCTCTTTTCAAGCTTGATCCACACCGTCTCATGCATCTTTTTCATGGCCTCGGCTCTTTTATTTCCATCTAAGCTGGTCATGAGATCACTAGACAAAGGAGTGAGATCTAAAGGGGTAAGGGGGTTTAGGCCGTAAACACATTCAAAGGGAGTCATTCCCGTACTCGAATGTATTACCCGATTGTATGCAAATTCCACCAAGGGTAGGTGTTCTTCCCATGAAGTCAATTTACCTTTAACCATAGAACGTAGCATAGACCCTAAGGTCCTATTTACTACCTCCGTTTGGCCATCGGTTTGTGGGTGGCAAGACGTGGAGAAAAGTAACTTCGTGCCAAGCCTACCCCACATGGACTTCCAAAAGAGGCTTAGGAACTTGGAGTCCCTATCACTCACAATGGTCCTCGGTACCCCGTGAAGCTTTACAACATGCTCAACAAATAATGAAGCTACACTAGGAGCGTCCTCGGTTTTAACACATGGGATAAAATGAGCCATTTTAGAGAATCTATCAACAACGACAAAAATACTATCTCGGCCCTTTCTAGTCCTTGGCAGCCCCAAAACGAAATCCATCGATATGTCCAGCCACGGTCTAAGGGGAGTAGGGAGTGGGGTGTATAATCCTTGAGGTCGGAGGCGGGATTTAGCACTCCGGCAGGCCGCACATTGACTACAAATTTTTGTGACATCTTTGCGCATTTTTGGCCAATAGAAGTTCTCCTCTAGGATTCCGAGGGTCTTGTCTACCCCAAAGTGACCCATAAGGCCTCCGTCATGGGCTTCCCTCACAAGTAATTCCCTCCAAGAGCTAGAAGGAACACATAACCTCCTCCCTTTGAACAAATATCCCTCGAACCGAGAGTAGGAGGAATGATTATTTTCCTTAAGCCAACGGTCCCTTCCCCACTCCTCGCATTCCCTAAAGATAGGAGCAAAGGTAGGATCCTCGGGATACAACATCCGCAAGCTCTCAAAACCCATTAATTTCGATGACAAGGTAGCAACAAGCATATGCTTCCGAGACAAGGCATCGGCAACAACATTTTCCTTTCCCCTTTTGTAATGAATTACATAAGGGAAGGTCTCGATGAACTCAATCCACTTAGCATGACGCCTATTCAGCTTGTCTTGGCTCTTAAGGTGTTTCAATGACTCATGATCCGTTCGTATCACAAACTCCTTAGGCCACAAATAGTGTTGCCAATTTCCCAAAGCTCTAACAAGGGCGTACAACTCCAAATCATAAGTCGAATAATTAAGAGTTGCCCCTTTGAGCTTTTCACTGAAATAGGCAACGGGCTTACCTTCTTGCATTAAAACAGCCCCGATGCCAACCTTACTAGCATCACACTCTACCTCAAACATCTTTTCAAAATCGGGCAATTGCAATAAAGGCGCCGAGATGAGCGTAGCTTTCAAGGCCTCAAAAGCCCTAGCTTGCTCTTCCCCCCATTTAAAGGGTCCATCCTTCCTAATTACCTCGGTCAAGGGGGCTGCTATGGAGCTAAACCCTTTGACAAACCTCCTATAAAAGCTTGCCAACCCATGGAAACTTCGGATTTCTCCAATAGTTTTAGGGGTCGGCCAACTTCGTATGGAGTCTATCTTGGAGTCGTCCACTTCCACACCCCTTGAGCTCACAACAAAGCCCAAGAATACAACTTTATCAACACCAAAAGTACACTTTTCCACGTTGGCATACAACTTCTCCTTTCGGAGGACATCAAACACACATCTCAAATGTACTACATGTTCATCGATAGACTTACTATAAACCAAGACATCATCGAAGTAAACAACAACAAACTTTCCGATAAATGGCTTCATCACATGATTCATTAGCCTCATGAAAGTACTTGGAGCATTTGTTAGGCCGAATGGCATAACCATCCATTCATAGAGACCAAATTTAGTCTTGAAGGCGGTTTTCCATTCATCACCGGGTTGCATTCTTATTTGGTGATAGCCACTCCTTAAATCAATCTTGGAAAATAAACACGAACCATTCAATTCATCTAGCATATCATCTAACCTAGGGATAGGGTGACGATATTTTACCGTAATCTTATTGATGGCTCGGCAGTCCACACACATACGCCAAGTTCCGTCCTTCTTAGGCACTAGTAGCACCGGAACCGCGCACGGACTCATGCTCTCCTTGATGTAACCTTTGTTGAGGAGTTCCTCAACTTGATGTTGCAATTCTTTGGTGTCCGTAGGGTTGCTCCTATAGGCCGGCTTATTCGGCAATTGTGAGCCCGGCACAAAGTCAATTTGATGCTCAATTCCCCGAAGTGGGGGCAACCCTTGCGGAAGTTCCTTAGGAAATACATCTTCATAATCCTGTAGTACACGAGAAATCAAAGGAGAAACACAAGGATTAGTGGGGTTAGTATTAAAGCAATGGGCCAAAAGTAGCATCGGCTTGTTTTCATCATGGTCCACGAAAAGTTCCTTCCTCCTAGCCAACATCACTACGTTTTCCCTTCCCCTTGGCGTTGGGACAGCCTCGGATGCCCCTACCTCCTCACCTACGGCCTCCCTTCCCTTGTCCTCCTTCTCGGGTTCCCTCCCCTTCCCTTTTAATTCTCTCATTTTTTGATACCACTCATTGACTTGGGATGGTGAAAGAGGGTGAAGAGTGACCTTTCGGCCATCCTTCTCAAGCGTGTACAAGTTGGACCTTCCATCGTGTTTGGTAGACCTATCATATTGCCACGGTCTACCTAACAACAAGTGACATGCTTGCATTGGAATCACGTCACAAAGTACTTCATCGTGGTAGTTGCCCACCTTGAACCGAATCACACATTGCCGTGTGACCTTCAATTCACCACAATCATTCAACCATTGTAACTTGTAAGGACTAGTGTGGGGTGTAGTCGGTAGTTTCAAGAAGTTTACCATAGCATGGCTCGCAACATTTGTACAACTACCACTATCAATTACCAAGGTGCACACACTCCCCTTTACAAGACACTTAGTATGGAAGAGATTTTCCCTTTGGCTCGGATCATCCACCGCCTTACTAATCATAACGCGTCTAACTACAAAGTTCGGAACCACACATTCCCCTTCTTGAGGGTAGACATCCTCACCATCATCTACTCCTTCCTCATTTGGTTCATTCTCGGCTTCCTCTCCATCTTGAGGCTCGGCCTCAACCTCCCCCCTTTCGGATATCACCTCCTCACCAAGGTAGTATACTTTCCCTTCCCGTAGGATCACATTACGCTGGTTCGGACATTCATTTGCCTTATGCCCCCAACCTTGGCACTTGAAACATTGGAACCCCTTTGGGTTGGGGTATTTGTGAGCCTCCGGTTTAGGAGGAAGCTTAGGAACCGTTTTGGATTCGGGCAGCTTCATAGGACCGGGTTGGTCCTTGTTTTTGGCCCAACCCGAGGGGGTTTGGACCCTTGCCTTGAAGGTTGACCTCTCCTTAAGCTCCCTTTCAATCTCTAGGGCCGCTTGGAATATACCATCAATAGTTTCAAACCGATGAAGGGTCAAGTGCGTGGAGATCTCTTTGTTCAATCCACACTTGAACCGGATGATGTCGTGGCTGATTTGCTCCCCTCGGTGATCAAGTTTCAACATGAGTTGTTGGAACTCGTCAAAATAGGCCATCACGCTCTTGCCTCCTTGCCGCAAGCCATATAATCTAGCAAGCAACTCATGTCGGTATCTCTCGGGAAGGTATCGTTGTCTCATCAAATACCTTAACCGAAACCAAGGTGGTGGCTGCCCATCAACCAATTCATTACCAAATCGCTTCACATACTCCCACCAAGTGTTAGCATAGCCCTCGAGGTGAGCTATAGCATAGCAACTCTTCTTTTCTTCCGAGATATCATTAACTTGGAAGACTTTGTCACAAGCCGATTCCCAAGTTAAGTAGGCCTTGGGATCACTTTCACCCTTAAAGATAGGTAGGCTCAACTTGATGGTGTTGATGCCTACGTCTCTCTCTTGGTGTCGGTTTCCCCTATCTCCATACCCTCGGTATCTCCTAGGTTCCCCCCGGCCCCCTCTCAACTCCTCCTCCCTCATATAAGCATCATCATAGGCTCCCTCGCCATCATACTCCTCTCTACCGTATCCGTCAAAGTGAGTTGGTCGGCCTTGGCCATTTTGATTCGTAGGGATTGGAAGTTGTGGTCTTTGGTTTAGTGGAGCTTGGAAAGGAGGGTTCGGATTTAGTGGTGGAGCTTGGCGTCCAAATCCCTCGTGTGGAATTGGAGGAGTTTGGAAATGTAGTGGTCTAGTGGAGTCTCGGTTTGGAGGAAAAGTGGTAGATTGGTTGGCGGTATTTTGTGGAGCTTGAGGTGCATTTAACATTTGGTGGACCATTTCGGGAGTGATGGTTGCGGAGGAGGTCCGATCATGGCCATTGGTAGAGACATGTAGAGGAGTCGATGGTCGAGAGTTCCTTTGACTCTCCACTTGATCTAGCCTCCCACTAATAGTCGATACTTCCCCCCTTATTGCTGCCAAATCCCCTCTCACGGCCCCAAATTCCGAGTTCATTCTTTCAAGTGTCCGAGTAACGGCCTCAAGAGTGGCCCTCATTGAATTGAGTGCATTAGTATCCGGATTATGAGATGTTGTTCCTTCCATCGTCAAGGTATTAGCCGCTTAGTCACCACAAGTTCGGGTCTCACAAGTGTTGTATAATTGGCTAGTAACCGTGAGATTTACAAGGTTTGAGTAAGCTCTTAGCCGGAATGGATTCTTGTTAGGAAGACTCAAGGAATTCTTGCCGGACTAGAACCAAAATCAGCAACTCATTCAAACGAATAAAAGCACACAAATAATCGTTGACACGAAATAACGGCTCAAGGAACTAGTTAACAACCTAGTGGAAAGATACTAGTTGGTTAATTAGTTCTAAGACCAAGTAAGAGAAACTAAGAATCAACAATTAGCAACAAAGAATATATCCTAAGTTGAGCTTATAGTGACATGGTAGCATGCAATGGCCCACACGTTTTTCTCTTCGGGTTTAGATGTATATATATATATTTTTTTTTTGTCTTGAATTAATATTCACACAACTTGGGAGAAATTGAAAAGTGTTTTGGTGGGAAAACTTAAAAATTTGAAGTCTTGACTTTTGTTCAATCTCAAGAGAGTGGGTTTGGTTGACAATTTCCACAAGACAAGGTTCCTTGATTTAAGGGAAGTGATTGACAAGGCTACAAAGTGATGGGTGCAAGTCTTTCACAATCAACTTTATAAGTCTACCACTTGAACACACAACAAGATGAACACTCAACAAGAGGAACAATATGCACAAGTTCAAGAGATGAACACTTCACAAACTTCACACCTTCTTAGCACATTATCACACATCCACCGATTTTTCTTTCGGTCATCAATAACATTCAACTTTTCAAGCTCAACCTTGGATCTAGACACCTTAGTGCTGGTGAAAAAGAAACCAACACTAGAAACTCACTAAACAAGCAAAATGACACCTAGATCTAAGTATACAACACCTTCCTCGGTTTCAACTTTAATGGACAGAAATTTCAGATTTCAGAATTTTTTTTCTTGGTGTAGTTTGGTTTTAAACCGAGAACTACTAGCCCAAGATGGGTTATGTTGGAACACAACCGATCTCGCTTTGATACCAAATGATACAAGATCCAACCAACAACAACAAAAGTTCGGATTTCAACCAACAACCACAAGAACTACAACTTTTAGTTTTCGGTTTTTAGCTTACAACACAAGTGAAAGTTTCGGTTTTAAGTCACAATCCGAGAATAACAAGAGATGCAACAATGCTAGTGAATCGAAACAAGCCCCACACGGCTTCACTAGACTTCAAGATAAGCAAAGTAACACAATAATAACAAGATAAGGAAAGATAGATAACTTGACATACAATATTCAAGAAACTAAGAACCCTAACAACATGAGAGGACCCTAAGCCTAATGAATATTAACACCAAGCTCTTACAAAGACCAAGAGGCACTCAACAACCTCAAAACCTTTGTTTCTAGCCAAGGAGACAACACAAGTATTCCTCTACTTGTGAGATCTAGGGACGGCTTCCTTGAGAGGAAGAGAGAAGATATTTTGGAGTGTTTAGGTTACAATTTCTGATTTCAAAATGAACTAAGGGATGCCTCACTAACATCTTATATTTATACTACAACAAAATGAGTAAAAAAGACCCATCCGCCCTTGCCTTTGTTGTGGCCTCCTTGGGGAATTAATTTATTACACTTTAGGCCCCTCCTCACACATAAGGACGTGGAGGCCCTTGCTTGGTTCGGCCAACAACTCACACACGGCCATTCGCATGAACAAGGCTTGGAGTGTTTGTAATTCCCGCGCTTGGCTTCGTGTGAAAGGCCGTGTACTTGTGGGGGCAGCCATAACCATATCATAGTCATATGTTAATGGTATTTCAAACTAGAGAAATGTCCCAGTAAGTATGAATGGTTGGTAAATGGTATTGTAAAGGCCTTGTTGGCCATGTAATGAGTAAATTGGTGACTTCAGTGGTTTGCTTGGTTAAGGGGGTTCTAGTCCCTAAGCATGAAATTGATTTGTGTTTGAACTAAAGCTTGGTGTAAGAATGCTAATTGAGAAGAATGGCTTGGTAATGGTATTGATGACCACAACTTTACTTGAATAGTGATTGAAACTAAGGCATTGGCCTATAAAAGTGATTGACTAAAAAATGGTTCTTAAATACCTTGTGGTCATGTATGGTGTTCAATTATAGCTTTGATGGCTTGAATTATCTAGGTGGGTCATAGTCCTTGAATGTTGAATAGAGTGGATTTGAATACATGAATAAAAAGTTAGAGTTCCAATTTCGACTAGTAATGGACATGATGGATTGTGGTTAGATTCTATTTGCTTAAAAAGATGGCTTGTGGTTAGAGTCCACTTGTATAATAAAACGTCTTGTGGTTAGAGTACACTTGATTAATAAAACGACTTGTGGTTAGAGTTCACTTTCATAATAAGATGGCTTGAGTTTAGTCCTGTTGCTCAATATAATCGGGAAGTTTAAACTTCCCAACCTACTCTAGTGGGAGGTTAGTGCCCTCTACCTCATGCATCATAATTTGGTTCTTCAAAATGCATTCTAAGTTTTGTTCCCTTTTGGGCATTTTCTGTATCTATATATAAATACATACATGCCTATGTATATAAATATAGTTTCTTGTCATTGTTTGACTTGGTTTTGGAATAATGTCACTATTTTATGCTTATCCTTGAGTTACATGCTAGTGCTTCTACCACTAACCATATATAGACACTGTGTATCCATGTGACATAGGGGTGAAAGCTTCTTCTTTTCTTCCTGTGCAGTGACTAGGTGTTCGAGCAGTTTATGTGTTAACTTTTAAGAGGTGAGATTCCATACTTCAAAGGGCATACTTTTGATGGTCTTTTTATCCTAGTTCATAGACCTATATTAGAGTTGGTTTGTCTATTGTCAAGGGCTTGTTCCAATATATTATAGAAATTGAATTTATTGATATTTTTTGGATAACTATGGACTTGGGTATGTTGGATTGGTATTGGACATTAATTGATTGATTAGACACTTCTTAAATTATGATTACTAGTCTTGTTTTTGCTATCTTATTATATGTTAGGAGTTCATCCGATACTTGTGGATTGATGTGATGGTTAGGTTAGTAGGGCGATCTCCGATCCTTGATGGGCTCTAGATGCCTATATGAAAAGGACTGGTTTTTTGGTTGTGTCAATTGGATCATTTATTATGGTTAAGGTATTCCCACATAAGGCTATAGAAATAAAGTGTGATGGTTCTATCCCATTAAAGGTAAACGGGTAGCGAGTAAAGCACTACATAGGAAACTGGAGGAAGTAAAAGTCTATGCTGAGATAGACCTTGGCAAAGTCAGAGTACGCAAGGGAACTGAGTCGTGCTGCAAAGGTAAATCAAGCACTGCTTGGGTGGAGTACATGGATTCTTAGTGTATCCAAGGTATGTTCTCACATCCCTTTGTTTTATGTTATTTTGGCGCATTGAGGAGAGTTCATAGTTTTTAGTTGGGGGTAGGGTATACCATAGCTGCTATGGGTTTTTGTTCTCGTGCTTCTTTTCTTATCGATCACGGTATGGTTGTAGAACCGACATATCTAGATTAAAATTTGTAAGTTATTGTGTTTTGTTTCATATTGTGATGTTTATTATGTACTTATAACATTTCTTATTATTTTGGGCAGTAGTTATGTTTTAATTGATTTTTGATACCCCTCTAAAAAATTGTATTCTAAACTGTGTGAATGTACATATGTGTGATAACTGTGGATCATGTTATGGCATTAGGATTAGGGACATAATAATCACTTGCTAGAAATTGCATGAACTGGATAAGTAGTAGCATATTATATTTACTCGTGTTAGGCATGTGTGAGATGCTACTTAGATCCCTTTGTGTGTTATAAATTCGGAACTTTCCCGGTTAGTATTGCCTAGGTTGATCCCTAAGTTTGAGCCTTATAGACTATTTTTTCTTAATAAACCTTTCACCTTCCCAATTGTGTTACAATGAACCTGTTTTGGCTCAGGTCCTCCTTAGACATTGTGCATCTCAACTCAAAAAAAATGCCTAAGTTGAGGGTGGAAATCATAGGGGTGCATAGTGTAAAGTGGGAATGTAGAAAGAAAAAATAAGAGAAAAAGTTAGTAGGCTGGGTGTGGTAGCAAAAGCAAAGAAAAATTGTGAAAACATAGTGAAAAAAAAAATAAAAGACCACAACCAACCTGAATGTCCAATAAAAAATAAAAAGGGAGAAATAAGGGTGGAATAAAAAGGAAATTGGCTAACAAGTGAGCCCCAAGGTTAGTGTATTGCCAAGGAGGTTTGTCACTTGATATTTCCATATGTACAATACCATCCCCCAAGCCTACATTACAAGCCAAGAAAAGTCCTATAGTGATCCTAACTTGATTGTCTGAATGCTAAGGTAAAGAAAATAAGGGCAAGCATATGGTGTTTGATGCACATTCATTGGAACTTCTCTTCTGAGTATGAGTATCTCTTGACTATCTCTGTATTGATATGCATTATGTCATATAAGTGAGTGGGACATCTTTGTTGTAAGGGAACATCAGTCATATTGCTAGCTACTTACTTGTTTTGGGTAGTGTAGCTTGTATATATGCATGGTTGTCTATTGTTAATGCAATGCCATACCTTGATCTCATTTATGTCACATTGTTGGGCTTCATATTTATACATAGTTTGTTTTGAAAAGTGATATTGGAGGGAGTGTTATAATTTGAGTCGAAAGTGTTGATTCATATTCTTGAATAGCTTAAAATCTCCAAATTAAGGGGTGTGTTTTATTTTGTTGTGTTGTGTTTTTTTGACTGAGGAAAATTAAAATTTTCTAAGTTGAGAGCGTTAATGTGCTATAGAAATATAGCAATTTTGATGCTTAGAACTTTGAAAATATGTATGTTTTTGAGGTTGGTTTGTTAGATATGATGCGTTTGCATATGTTTTGCAGGAAATCATGTTTTGGATGCTATGTTCCTGAAAAAGATGAAAAGAGGTGTTTTTGGCTACTGATGGGAGCAATTATAGATGTTCGGAACACTTTCTGGATTGTTCGTTATGAAAACATTTGCGGTAATTGAAGAAAATATAAAAAATAACTTCTGGCACATGCTAAGTCAACCTGCAGACCGCATGTATCACATGTGGACCGCGTGTGGGCAAAGCATGTGTCAAAAGTCCAAAATCCCAAGAGCTAAACCTGCAGGAAATTTTGGTCTAGGCACAATTGTCACTATATGCGCCCAGCCTACAGGCTGTATGTACCACATGTGCTCGAGGCCAGACAACATGCAGTGACAACATGTAACCACCGACCCTTTTTTCTCCAATTTATTTTGGTCTGGTTTTAAGGTTTCCTCATGTACTATAAATATCTCTTATGTGTTTTTTAGTAGAAGTAACACACTCTTGATACTCACAAGCATATTTTTATTTCAAGATTCGATTTTGGTATTGGAATTCTCTTTTATTGATTTCGGTTGATTAATTCAGTTATGGTTTTGAATTTTTACTTGTGATTATTGTGATTTAATCTTATGACTTCAATCATAAATGTTGTTGATTACTTCACAAGCATGCTAATAAATCCTTTGCTAGGGTTGTGGAAACCCTGACGGATTGACGAAGTTGGGGGAGTGCTATTGTTGTATTGAACCGATACCCATATATGCATTGTATTATCTTCACTTTAATAGATATCTCAATGGTTGAAGACATTAGGATCGAGCCTTGATTATTGTTACTTACTCCAAAAGAGGAGTAGTGACTAGGAAAAGATAATGACAATAGTAATTTTGAGTTTAAGTATTGATCTACCTACTAGGTTTTATCTAAGTAATATGGTTAGATTTCATCTAATACTAGAGACTCAAAAGGTAATAGTTAACTGGGATTAAGATAAGGGTTGACAAGGCGACATCTTAAGAATCAAAGGGTAAGGGGTGAAATCCTTCTGCTCGACTAAAAGACTAAGAAGGTACATAACTTATTGATTCTGCATGCAAGTTATATGATTGGTTCAACAAACCACGAAAATCCCACTGAGTTAATAGGCTAGGTGGAACACAATCCTATGTTCACCTACGACTGGATAAAACCAAAATTGATATTTGCTACTAGTTCGACATTGATACTCAAATCCACCCATTTACTTTTATTGCTCTGCCATTGATTGCAACAGCTGAGATCCACGATTCTACATATTCCCTTGTGATTCGACCCCAACCTTTGTTGGGTTACTATATTTGGCAGTTATCGGCATTTTCGTTAGATTAGAGGTGCTTCTTGGGCATCACCAAATATTGGCATAGAAAACAGAACAATACTCAATGTCTGTGGAGTACCATAAGCTGATGTTAGTACTATAAGAGCGTCATACTCAGAACTAGAAGAACTCTATAGGTAGACTCTGATAATTTTAAGTACAATACTCGAAGCTAGAGGAACATCAGGTACCCTCAAAGGAACACCCTCCAAATAAGTCAGCAAGCAAATCAATAACCTCTCTATGAAAATCTATGGAACCTAAGTAGGCGTCATATCTCCAGAATGCATAACCTAAGGTTCAAGGGACAGCCCCCTAGTACTACCTCTGGACGGGGCATATCCCTGTGCCCATCCTTTACTTTGGGCCTGTCCATGACCTACATATTACCCCCTAGACTGGGATATCTCCTCAGATGATGGCTCTACATCTCTAACCACACCGAATCTATTCCTCACTATATGTGTAGAAAAGAGTGAAATACCATTTACAATACAAGGTATGAAAGAATCATCTGGATAAAGAAAAAAATAAGTATTGTTTCCTAAAGATATTTTATAGCTTCTTAAAGATAGATATGGATGTCTATGTATTGATCTACGAGACCCTACTAGACAGCTTGTTCTTACATTGATGAGACCAATGAACCTAGCTACTCTAAAACCATTTTTTCATGACCCATAACTAATGTTCATAATGGCACTTGTTGCACCAAGACTTGACAAGTAAGCCAATCATCTAAAGTGATATAAAATGAGAAAAACAATACCAAAACCCAAGGTAAGGTTTCTAGAACAAATTCAAAACACACAGATACAACAATAGCATAAAATACATAACAATGATATCATAAATCACTCCAAAATCTAGTATTATAGTGTAAAAACAATCTATGTGAATATCAAAGTAAAAATACAAAACTCATGGTCCAAAAGGAACATAATTTGTAATGATACCATAAATGACACCAAAATCTAGTGTCAAAGTGTAAGAACCAACTAAGTGCATCTCAAAGTTTAAATATACAACTCATAGTCCAAAAGGAACATAATTTGTCTCTAAATATGAATAAAAGACATAAAGTAGATAAGAAGGGGTAAGAGAACTATTTTGGAAGAATAGATCGATTGCTACCTCACAAAATTCTAAGCACTTCTCGAAATCATCTACTTGCGATGCCCCTATACCTAGATCTACACTGAAAGGGCATAATAGTGATGAGTACGATCCACTTCTACTCAATAGGTTTCATAAGCTGATAAGTAAAGTAGAAAATAAAGTATATAAAATACACACTATGGGCACATCCCTGCAATAAGAAAATATCCCAAATTGTAGCCCACACTATCTCCACTAATAGTTCGAACATAGACATATATATCAAATAAAAATAAAAATAAGAAACACAAGTATATAGATATCAAATCAAACATTAAAATACAACACAGAATAAACTTAATTTATGAAATCAATGAAGATGATAATGATGGTGATGATGTGATATGTTCAAGGTTGTTGCACAATCTACATATACACCTATCAATCTCAAATCCTGAGGTTTTGCCACTCATATACAATCCAATAACCAATACCAATACCAATAAAATAACCAAAACTCCTCCCCACCACATGTTCTTCCAAGAGGGTTTTAAAGATGTCACATTTTCTGTTATAAAAACTTTATTTCCATAGTGGTACCGATGCCTCATGAATGTATATAATATGAGGATGTAATTCTCACAACCAACCATAATGAGAATTTAAAAATCCAATAAATATACCAAGCACATCAGCCAAAAATCCAATTAATAATCCAACCATCTATGATCCTATATAGTCCATATTCCTGTAGAATAAGATATACAACAATATGCCATGGATACCATATAAATTTCGACTTAGATGGTTTCCACCAAGAATTAACCAACCAAATATATAATTACCAGACCAACAATATCGTATAAGACCCGACATGATCACTCATAGAAAATAATGTCTAAAAACCAATAAATAACAATAATATAGGCCCCACACGGGCATAAAATAGTAATAAAGCCATATCCATGATTAGTTCCCATACTTAAATGAACAAAACCCAGTCCAAATGCCTTTTGCACAAAGTCTTCCACTCAGGAACAAACATAAAATCAACTAAAACATACATATATAGAATTTATGCATTAATAGGAAGCCAAATATAGGCAAATTGCCTATTTTTGAGTCAAGTGTCAAAATAAATCCTCAAAATGTGTTCTAAAAAAAGAAGGGTAAAATAAAAATTTTAATTTAAAAATATACTACCTGTGATTAAAGGAACCCATAGAATAAAACCCAACTAAAAATAGGTTGAAATAGGTGTTTAAATCAAAGAAACATTAATTTAGTCCTTTTGGGCTAAAATCACCAAATTACAATTTTGAAATTATGATTTAAGAAGCTTTAGATGAAGAGAATCAAAGAAAAATAAATGAAATAGGGCTTTGGAGCTTATGCAAGCTTGAAATTTGAAGAAATCACCCAAAAACACTAAAACCAAAGCTCCAAGTCTCAAGAATGATGGAAAATATGATAAAAGGGTATTTATATTACACAAGTGCTACTTAAATGGACATTAGACCACTTAAGCAGTACCCACCCCACCTGCATATGTCAATTATGCGTACCAAATGAAGCTTAAGTATCAGTAGCTTAAGCTGAGAGGGTATCTCTTAAAGGACACTCAAATGGTCAAGCCAGGTCACTTAAGCAGATGCCCCAGTGTCACGACCTAAATTAGGGATAGGCCATGATGGGCATCCAAAGTCTGCCATAGACCGGAGACCACTCCATTTTCCTAGTCACACAAGACATAATACATTAATAGTGGATGAATTCCAAAAATATAACAAGATACATAAAGGTAAGATTATGAAGTCAAAAATACATCCACAACCAATACCCTGTCCGTAGTAATCCGGAAAGACTCTATGACAAAACCGAATCAAACTAATGTATGAAAATGACCCCGACGATAGAAAAAATAAGTCCAAAGAAAATCCTATGATAAAATATAAACCAAGAAATAACATTTTTCTGGAAGAAGGAGGCTAATCACATCAGGATGACTGCTGATAACCCAAAAATCCAATCACTGTGCAGGAAAAACAGAAGTGTCTTTAGTTCCTGCATAGTGTGGAATATAGCGTTAGGATATGGTTAGTAGGTTGAGAGCTAGTATGTAACTCATGGAAGGGATAAAATAATTCATTGATCAATAGTTTAAAATCATCCATATCCAATGCACACAATCATTTTCATATACATATACATATACATAAATATATCATGACAAGTTAAGGAACAATGCTTAGCACGAACTTTAAGACATTAACCTTGACTATGTATCTTAATATTCATAAAAAGGCACCCATGTGCAATATAGGCTCATCTTTCCCCGCTAAAATAACCCGACTGAGTGTAGTTGCACAAATTAGAGAAATAATAATATGTATATATGTACCAGGGGGGACTCAAACCACTAAGACATATATCAAGGGAGACATGAAAACCTATTGAGTTGAGAAGGGGGACTCAAACCACCCTCTTAAACAAGGGGACTCAAAACCTTAGGCTCTTTATACCCTCGTACCGGCAAACATGATTTCCCATATTTTTCACAGATTTCCATTATTTCTCAAGGCATACACTATTGGAATCGTCATACCGAATACACTTGCAAGGTAATATTTTCATGCCAGTACCATTCCATTCACTTGTGTAAAATGACCTCTTTTGTTCATTAAATCAATGTAGGAGAATGCCATAACCCCCTTTGTTCAGTAAATCAAACCATTATGTTTCAGTAACCTCTTTAAATCATGCAATGGCTACAAAAAATAGTTCAATCAAAATATACTCATATTCAAAGCTAATTTCACAAGATTGGGTTGCGGTTATACCAATTCTATTATCCATATTCACCAAATTAGGGGAAATCATAACCACCTGGTTTATTCAATATGCCCACACACCCTACATGTTGAAAACCAGCAAATCAAATAATACATCATTCCTAAAAGCCATGGGAAAAACATTCAAATTAATAACAATCAATAACCCTCAACGCACATTAAAAATCATCAATTAAATCACATAGGGATAATTATAAACAGATGTTTTTGATAAAATAAGACTTGGTAAAGAGTAACATGCATGAAAGTACAAAGATTTATGGAGAGAAATCAACCTTTCATCCCTTAAATAACCAACTTTGAGAAACCCTAGCTTTTTCTTTTAATAGGGAATTTGAGAGAGTAAAGAAAATTTTATGATTGATAAGGGTTGGAAAAAATGGCCCTAAGATATTGTATGCATGTGGGATCTCAGCTGGTAAAAAGGGAAATATCCAAAGTGCCCTTCATTAAAAGATGAAAAATTATCGCCCGTGACTGCGGGTCACTATACGTCTCATAAGGACTCACTACAACTTATCACCATGAGTCATAGTCTTGACAGTAGCTGAGGGACGCCTCTTTAGTGACCCTACAACTAATACAACATGACTTACTAAGAGACCCTATGACTCATAGGGTCCTAGTCGGAACCAGGATAGAAGTATTTAGGGTACACACTTGTCATCCTATGGTTTGCACACTGCGAGTCATAATGAGTCTTTACGCGTGACCTCTAGTCGTAATCAAGATAGTAATATAGAAACTATCACGGTTCAGATGATAATTTAACCCCTATGGCTCATAAGAACACCTTACGACTCATAAGGTGAGTCATAGGTTGGGCAGTGAGCTTATGAACTTAGAAATTTTTAGAGACCAAATCTAGGGTATTACACCCTGTTGAGTGGTGCATCAGTTGGTGACTTAGAGAATTCCAAGTCTTCACAAACCCCTCAAAATTCATCAAAAATCTCAAGAACACAAACAAACTATGCTACCCTTTTAAATTTAATGCTCTAAACTTAATGATGACATCATATTTTCAAAAATATGTTATTTTAACAAAATTGGCCCGGAGACCTAATTTCACAACTTTCTAACCAAGGGTCAAAATGAGATATAAAAGATATAAAATCACACCAACCATATTACAAACCTAAAATCAATGTTGCAAATATGCTGGCATACGTTGTTTTGCCATTTGATGCATAAAACTATAGATGTTAATCAAAGTTAACTAAGAAGCCTTTTTAACCTCCAAAAATGACAAGCTTGCACAAAAATTACCAAAATGTATTGGGAACCATGTCCATCATACCCGCATCCCAGAAATATCACAAAGTGATACGGTTAGGGCAGCCTCCACAGGTACACGGCCTTTCACACGAAGCCAAGCTCGGGAATTACAAAAACTCCAAGCTTTGTTCATGCAAATGGCCGTGTGTGAGTTGGTGATTGAACCGGCCAAGGACCTAAATATTTTTATGTGTGAAGAGAGGCCCTAAAGTGTAATAAACTACTCTCCAAGGTTGGCACAAGAAAGCAAGGGCTGATGGGTCATTTTACCCCTTTTGGTTGTAGTATAAATAGAACATGTTAGAGAGATATCTGATACAAGATCAAACCAACAACACCAAGAACAACAAGAAGGCTCGGATTTCAGTCCAACAACACAAACACAACAAGTTTTAGTTTTCGGTTTTTCAGCTTACAACACAAGAACAACAAGATAGAAAATAATGCTAGTGAATCGAAATGAGCCCCACACGGCTTCACTAGTCTTTAAGATAACAAAATCAACAACAACAAGAAGATAAAGAAAGATAGATAACTTGACATATAACATTCAAGAAACTAAGAACCCTAACATCAAGAGAGGACCCTAAGTCTAATGAATATAAACACCAAGTTCTTACGAGGACCAAGAGGCACTCAACGACCTCAAAACCCTTGTTTCTAGCCAAAGAGACAACACAAGTATCCCTCTACTTGTGAGATACTAGGGACGGCTTCAATGAGAGAAGAGAGAGGAAATGTATTTGTGTTTTTAGATTACAACTTTCAGATTTCAAAAACTAAGGGATATCTCTCTAACATATTCTATTTATACTACAACCAAAAGGGGTAAAATGACCCATCCGCCCTTGCTTTCTTGTGCCAACCTTGGAGAGTAGTTTATTACACTTTAGGGCCTCTCTTCACACATAAAAACATTTAGGTCCTTGGCCGGTTCAATCACCAACTCACACACGGCCATTTGCATGAACAAAGCTTGGAGTTTTTGTAATTCCCGAGCTTGGCTTCGTGTGAAAGGCCGTGTACCTGTGGAGGCTGCCCTAACCGTATCACGGCATGTGGCAGAAGATAGAAAAAGAAAATTTTCCACCATCTAGCAGTCATTGTACATACATTAACTGGACATATAATAGTCAATCACCAAAATACCAAATTACATCACATACGGGCAAAAAGATAAACCAAAATGGACATGAACAAATTAGTCTTGATTGTAATAAATTATGATAAACCAAAATGACTTCACTAACCAGAACCCATCTTCATTATGGAACTAACTAGATACTTGGTTTGCACTAAATCAAGAAACGTTCCATAAATATCATGGACATTGATAGACAAAAGAGTAAAGACCCATTTATTGGCCTATTCTACACTTCTGGAAAGCTCTTGGCCTCTGATGGTGAAGGCACCGACACACAGTGGGATGCACTATATTTTAAGCCCTGTAAAATATATATCCTCCCCTTCCATTGAATATGACACCATCTATACAAAGTTTAAGATATTAATTTAACTTGTAGTTGAAAAGATAATTCACAGAAAACATCATATCGAAGTTTAAAAGTCAAATTGTTAAATGAATTAGAATGTTGAATGCTGTGGAAATCTGACATCCCCAAGTTAAATCATAGTATGTCTTAGGATCAAACAACTACATGGAAAAACAATATTGGAATACAGTGAGGATGTTATTGTTCCTTGTCATAGTTTAACCAAATTTGGAAGTCGGGGAAAAAGACAAAAAAATGCAAGCTCAAAACTTTAATCATTCAGATAACCGATGTTTCTAATTACATAATTACTTCAAATTGCACTCCCTCTATTTCAATCTGTTTGTCTTTACCTTTTAGTCCATTTTAAAAATGTCTCTTTCCTTTTTTGTCGACTCTTTAAATTTCAACTTTCCACATCCCATGTTTACTATAAGATAAAAGAAAATTTTGATACATTCTACATATCTTTAGTCTAAGACCAGAAATCAAAACTTTGCTTTCTTAAACTCCATGGAAAGTCAAAACCAAACAAACTAAAAAAAGAGAGTAATAACCTTAACGTAATAGTAAGAAATATAAAAAGAATTTGGTCACATCCAGTAACAAGGAAACAGATCACAAGCTAAATGTGAGCAACGAGAATGGAAGTGAACCTTAATCTCACAGTCTGAGCACCACAAATATATTGTAGTCCTTTGATTCATTCACCTGAATAAAGATAACATTTTTAGTTTCTTAGAAAACCCTGAAATGGTTAAGATTCATAAGATGAACATCAAAGAAAAAGAAAAGACTAATTTTTTCGCATATGATATCTGGAAGACTATTTTTCTCTATTCTATCTTTAGTAAATTACTTTAGGACAGATGAAACTGATCCATAAAGGTCACTCTTTTTAATATCCTCCATAAGAATATCTTCAGTAACAGGATGACGTAGTACGCGGGATGTTTCACATTTGGCTAGCTGCTTTCCAGCTCCATGCAGATGCAAGTACTCATGTCTGTGTTTCTTCACCTATATTTACATAATAGAAAGGAGACCATATTAGCCAATGAGAAAAAAAGATAAGAAATGAGAAGTTAAATGTCAGTTAATACATATTGATACAAAGAGCCCCTGTAGACTTCCAAAACATGGGCTGAAGAGAACTTATGTCATGTTATCTTTACCAATTCAACCTAAGATGGCAGGCAAAATATCAATGTTTACTAAGACCAGCAATAATCTAGTTTGTTTCAAGAAAGTGAATGTCTTTTGTCAAAAATAGAATTGAAGAAACAAACTAAGTTTTCCTTACTAATTGTTTTGCAACTTCAGTGACGTCTTTCTCAATACCGTTCTGAGTCTTGCAGCAATTGTCACATGTTTTTATGCAATTAGTAGATTAAAATATCTCTGCAAAGTGAATGTCTTTACATCAAATCAATAATGGAAATGACTTCTAGAACCTTCAGAAGTATGAACAACAAGTGCACAACTATGTAAGTAGACGTACATAATCAATATAGAAAATGATCTACATTCAAGACTGACTGATAATGTAGGCAGTATAGACTAGCTATTACAAGGAAAATAAGTAGTCATCCAACCTAATGGAAGAAAGGTAACTGTATGTCTTTGGGGGTAGCTTTCTGGAAGTTCCCTAATATTTTATGCACCATGCCAGAAAACTCAGCACAACTGCGAATGTAAATTTGTAACGAGAAGTCTTGCACATGACATAGAAAAGTTTGGGATCCTAATCAATTAAGTTACTAAAGGCGTATGAACATGTGTCCCCAACCGTTGCACCTATATCTAACCTCAAGAAAAACATAGAGAAAATCAGTGCCTAGAAGTGTTTGCAAGCATGAAGTCTCTCGTTAATTATTTTATTAGGGGCCTAAATCTAATTTTATGGACAATCAAAAGGTCATATGATGGACAAGCAATTATATCTTCACTATTTAATGATTCAAGAAACATAAGAATGTATATCTTTTAACGTGAAAACTGGTACAAAAAATGTAAATACTCATTCCGCTAAGACAGACAAGCATTATGGATTTCAAAAGAGGAGCGCCCATTTTAGTAAGCTTACTACTGATCCTTAAATTTGACTTCCTCGCCTAGAAAATAGGATACTGAGACTGAAATGAATCAGACGTGCATATAAACAGGAGTGATCATGAATGACTAAAATCCCTCATATTAATCATTACTTCACACCTAAATACTCAGAATGAAGCATAAGAAAAACTCAATTCCATATATCCACAAAAAAAATCACAAAAATGCATATTAAATTTAAAGTTGATTCTGACTGATCCAAATTGCATCAACTCATCATTTCAAACAGATTTATCATCTGATTACACTCATTTACTCATCTTTACTTCACTATAAACACATTTGAGCACTCGGAATAAAGTAAAAAAAACTACTCAATTTTATCAATTTATTAAAATTTTCAAATTGGAACAAATCGTAGAAACAAAACAATACATACATAGCCACCAGTCTGAATCAATCTTAACAACTTAATCCATTTCAAAACAACATTCATCACATGATTACACACTTATATCAAACAAATGAACACAAAAAAAACACTCAATTTAATCATATTCATATTAAATCACAAAAATGATAGTTAAACTTATAGTTCAATTATTTCCTTCTGATCCAAATTGCAACAATCTCATTCACCAAGCAAAAAATTGATTTTGAATCCCACAGAGCAAAAAATCCAAATATCCCTGGCACTAGTAAATAGATTTTCAAAGCGGCACCAGTAAATTCCATAGAGCTCACCACCAACAGCTCACTACCAGATCATCTCCACAGCTCAGCACCGGTGACTGTAGCACTTGTAGCGATTAATTGTAGCGATTGTAGCAAAGAGAAGCTAATAGATTGATTGTATCCATGACCCTAATTGATTGATCGTCTCCATAGCCATCTCCACAAAATGAGAGTACTATTTAGTTTGTTTAAGCTAAGAGAAGCTCAAAAAGTATTATTAAAATGTTCCTTTTTTTGGCGGACTTAATGAAATTTTTTCGTGAGAATGAAGGGAATTAAAAAGTGTTGCTATAGCTTATTTTATTTAGCTATTGCAATGCTTATTGTCAAAGGCGAAGGTTAATGTGTTAAATTACACGTAATAGAACAATTATTTTTGGTATCGCTTGAAATCGTTGCAATAGACCACTTATTGCAACGCTTTGTTAACCGTCACTAAAAAGTTCATTTCCATAGGGGTAATTTCTAGTAGTGGATTGAGTGTGAGTGAAGTGAGGTTTTTGAACTAACTTGTTTGTTCGTTTGGTAGGTTGCTTTGCTTGCCGTTTTTTACTCTTTTTAGGTATATTTACCATGAAATCCGAAAATACTACTACCCAACCTTTGGGAAATGATGCTATTGGGACCTTGATGGCTCAGTTTGAGGCCTTTGCCCAAAAAATAGAGGATAGTAATGATGCCTTGGAGAGTCCTGGATGATATGCAGAGTTCCATGGTGACTATGAAGGGTAAAATTTCCACTTTTAGAGGAAGGCTTGATTGTGTTGAAAGTAGGAGGAACTCACGACCTTCTACTCCTAATCCCTACTATGTGTCTTCTAGTGTCCAAGCCAATAACTCTTCCATGACTATAACACCCGAAACCCTCCACCAAATGCTTTACCCTTCTCAACCCCCTCAAAACCTATTCCAAACTCCTCCTAACCGAAACTTGCCAAGACCTCTATTTCCCCAAATGAACCAAGTCCAACAAGAACGACTTGGAACCCAAAATACTCCACCAGATCCAAATGTCCAAATGCCCAATCCTCTTGACCAAAGACCAAACCCTCCATTAAGCCAAACATCCCCAGAAAACCCCAACTACCAAATACATAATCCAATGAACCAAATACTAAATCAACTACAACCTCCAATGCCTCAAATCCAAAGTCCAAATAATCAAAGACCATAACCACCTCCCCAAAAACCCCAAATCTGAAATCCACCCATCCAAATTGAGGATTATGGTATAGGGAAGAAAGAAGGTTATGAAGTTCCTCATGATGATTATTGGTTTGATGAAGGAAAGAAGTGGATAGAGCATTGGTAAGGCCGAATGGCATGACCAGCCACTCATATAGACCAAATTTGGTCTTGAATGCGGTCTTCCACTCATCACCGGGTTGCATGCGAATTTGGTGATAGCCGCTCCTAAGGTCCACTTTAGAAAACGCACAAGATCCGTGGAGCTCATCTAACATATCATCTAGTCTAGGGATTGGATGACGATACCTTATAGTGATTTTGTTGATGGCTCGACAATCAACGCACATGCGCCACGTTCCGTCCTTCTTTGGTACCAAAAGTACCGGAACAGCACACGGACTCATGCTCTCTTTAATGTATCCCTTGTTGAGTAGTTCCTCCACTTGTCTTTCAAGCTCCTTCGTGTCCATAGGATTACTCCTATAGGCCGGCTTGTTTGGAAGCTGTGAACCCGGCACCAAATCAATTTGATGTTCAATTCCCCGAAGCGGGGGCAATCCTTGCGGAAGTTCTTGCGGGAACACATCTTCATACTCCTGCAACACACAAGAAATCAAAGGGGACATGGAAGGGTTAGTGGGGTTAGTATTAAAGCAATGGGCCAAAAGTAGCATCGGTTTGCTTTCATCATGGTCCACGAAAAGTTCCTTTCTCCTAGCCAACATCACTACGTTTCCCCCTTCCTTTGGCGTTGGGATAGCCTCGGATGTCCCTACCTTCTCACCTACGGCCTCCCTCCCCTTTTCTCCCCTCTCGGGTTCCCCCCCTTCCCTTTTAATTCTTTCATTTTTTTATACCACTCATTTACTTGGGAAGGTGAAAGTGGGTGAAGTGTGACCTTTCGGCCATCCTTCTCAAGCGTGTACCGGTTGGACCTCCCATCGTGTTTGGTAGACCTATCATATTGCCAAGGCCTACCTAACAACAAGTGACATGCTTGCATTGGAATCACGTCACAAAGTACTTCATCGTGTGATACGGTTATGGCTACCCCTACATGTACACGACCTTTCACACGAAGCCAAGCGCGGGAGTTACAAACGCTCCAAGCCTTGTTCATGCAAATGGCCGTGTGTGAGTTGTTGGCCGAGCCAACTAAGGGTCTCAACGTCCTTATGTGTGAGGAGGGGCCTTAAGTGTAATAATCTAAGTCTTCAAGGAGGCCACAACAAAGCAAGGGCGTCTTGGTCTTTTTGCTCATTTTTGTTGTAGTATAAATAGAAGGTGATAGTGAGATAACCTTTAGTCTATTTTGAAATCTGAAATTTGTAACCTAAAGATAACATTTCACTCTCTTCTTCTTCCACAAGAAGCCGGTTCTAGATCTCACAAGGAGAGGAATCCTTGTGTTGTCTCTTTGGCTAGAAACAAAGGTTTTGAGGTAGTTTGAGTGCCTCTTGGTCTTTGTAAGAGCTTGGTGTTAATATTCATTAGGCTTAGGGTCCTTTCATGTTGTTAGGGTTCTTAGTTTCTTGAATATTGTATGTCAAGTTATTTATCTTCCATTATCTTGTTGTTGTTGTGTTGCTTTCTTAACTTGAAAGTCTAGGGAAGCCGTGTGGGGCTTGTTTCGATTCCCTAGCATTATTGCATCTCTTGTTGTTCTCGGATTGAGACTTAAAACCGAAAACTATCACTTGTGTTGTAAGCTAAAAACCGAAAACTAAAAGTTGTAGTCTTGTGGTTGTTGGTTGAAATCCGAAACTCTTGTTGTTGTTGTTGGATCTTGCATCATTTGGTATCAAAGCAAGACCGGTTGTGTTCTCACATAACCCATCTTGGGCTAGTAGTTCTCGGTTTAACCAAACTACACCAAGAAGAAAATTCTGAAAACCTGAAAATTCTGTCCACTAAAATTGAAAAAAAACCGAGAAAGGTGTTGTATACTTAGATCTAGGAGTCCTTTTGTTTGTTTAGTGAGTTTCTAGTGTTGGTTTCTTTCTCACCAATACTAAGGTGTCTAGATCCAAGGTTGAGCTTGAAAAGTTGCATGTTGTAAGGTGGCCGAAAGTTGAATGTTATTGAAGGCCAAAGGAAAAATCGGTGGGTGTGTTTATGTGTTAAGGAAGTGTTGAAGTTTGTGATTGCTCATCTCTTGAACTTGTGCATATTGTTTCTTGTTGAGTGTTCAACTTGTTGTGTGCTCAAGTGGTAAACTTATAAAGTTGATTGTGAAAGACTTGTACTCATCAATTTGTAGCCTTGTCAATCACTTCCCTAAAATCAAGGAACCTTGTCTTGTGGAAATTGTCAACAACTCACTTTCTTGAGATTGAACAAAGTCAAGACTTCAAATTTTTAAAGTTTTCCCACCAAAACACTTTTCAATTTCTTCCAAGTTGTGTGAATATTAGTTCAAGACTAAAAAAAAAAAAAAGAGAGAAAAGGTATATATATACATCAAACCCGAAGGGAAGGGGAACGTGTGAACCATTGCATGCTACCATATTACTATAAGCTCAACCTAGGATATATTCTTTGTTGCTAATTGATTGATTCTTGGTTTCCCTTATTTGGACTTAGAACTAATTAACAAACTAGTAAATTCCACTAGGTTGTCAATTAGTTCCTTGAGCCGTCTATTCGTGTCAACGATTATTTGTGTGCTTTTATTCGTTTGAATGAGTTGCTGATTTTGGTTCTAGTCCGGCAAGAATTCTTTGAGTCTTCAAACAAGAATCCATTCCGACTAAGAGCTTACTCAAACCTTTGTAAATCTCACGGTTACTAGCCAATTATACAACACTTGTGAGACCCGAACTTGTGGTGACTAAGCGGCTAATACCTTGACGATGGAAGGAACAACATCTCATAATCCGGATACAAATGCACTTGATTCAATGAGGGCCACTCTTGAGGTCGTTACTCGGACACTTGAAAGAATGAACTCGGAGTTTGGGGCCGTGAGAGGGGATTTGGCAGCCATAAGGGGGGAAGTATCGACTATTAGTGGGAGACTAGATCAAGTGGAGAGTCAAAGGAACTCTCGACCATCGACTCCTCTACATGTCTCTACCAATGGCCATGACCGGACATCCTCCGCAACCATTACTCCCGAAATGGTCCACCAAATGTTAAACGCACCTCAAGCTCCACAAAATGCCACCAACCAATCTACCACTTTTCCTCCAACCCGAGACTCCACTAGACCACCACATTTCCAAACTCCTCCAATTCCACACGAAGGATTTGGACGCCAAGCTCCACCACTAAATCCGAACCCTCCTTTCCAAGCTCCACTAAACCAAAGGCCACAAATTCCAAATCCTACGAATCAAAATGGCCAAGGCCGACCAGCCCACTTTGATGGATACAGTAGAGAGGAGTATGATGGCGAAGGAGCCTATGATGATGCCTATATGAGGGAGGAGGAGTTGAGAGGGGGCCGGGGGGAACCGAGACGATACCGGGGGTATGGAGATAGGGGAAACCGACACCAAGAGAGAGACGTAGGCATCAACACCATCAAATTGAGCCTACCTATCTTTAAGGGTGAAAGTGATCCCGAGGCCTACTTAACTTGGGAATCGGCGTGTGACAAGGTCTTCCAAGTTAATGACATCTCGGAAGAAAAGAAGAGTTGTTATGCTATAGCTCACCTCGAGGGCTATGCTAACACTTGGTGGGAGTATGTGAAGCGATTTGGTAATGAATTGGTTGATGGGCAGCCACCACCTTGGTTTCGGCTAAGGTATTTGATGAGACAACGCTATCTTCCCGAGAGATACCGGCATGAGTTGCTTGCTAGATTGTATGGCTTGCGGCAAGGGGGCAAGAGTGTGATGGCTTATTTTGACGAGTTCCAACAACTCATGTTGAAACTTGATCACCGTGGGGAACAAATCAGCCACGACATCATCCGGTTCAAGTGCGGGTTGAACAAAGAAATTTCCACTCACTTAACCCTTCATCGGTTTGAGACTATTGATGGAATATTCCAAGCGGCCCTAGAGATTGAGAGGGAACTTAAGGAGAGATCCACCTTCAAGGCGAGAGTCCAAACCCCCTCGGGTTGGACCAAAAACAAGGACCAAGCCGGTCCTATGAAACTGCCCGAAGCCAAAATAGCTCCTAAGTTTCCTCCGAAGCCGGAGGCTCACAAGTATCCCAATCCGAAGGGGTTCCAATGTTTCAAATGCCAAGGTTGGGGACATAAGGCAAATGAATGTCCAAACCGGCGTAATGTGATCCTACGGGAAGGGAAGGTATACTACCTTGGTGAGGAGGTGGTGTCCGAAAGGGGGGAGATTGAGGCCGAGCCTCAAGATGGAGAGGAAACCGAACATGAACCGAAGGAGGAAGGAATAGATGATGGTGAAGATGTCTATCCTCAAGAAGGGGAATGTGTGGTTCCGAACTTTGTAGTTAGGCGCGTTATGATTAGTAAGGCGGTAGATGACCCGAGCCAAAGGGAAAATCTATTCCATACTAAGTGCCTTGTAAAGGAGAGTGTGTGCACCTTGGTAATTGATAGTGGTAGTTGTACCAATGTTGCAAGCCATGCTATGGTGAATTTTCTGAAACTACCGACTACGCCACACACTAGTCCATACAAGCTACAATGGTTGAATGATTGTGGTGAGTTGAAGGTTACTCGGCAGTGTGTTATTAGATTTAAGGTGGGCAACTACCACGACGAAGTACTTTGTGACGTGATTCCAATGCAAGCATGTCACTTGTTGTTGGGTAGGCCTTGGCAATATGATAGGTCTACTAAACACGACGGGAGGACCAACCGGTACACGCTTGAGAAGGATGGCCGAAGGGTCACACTTCACCCTCTTTCACCCTCCCAAGTGAATGCGTGGTACCAAAAGATGAGAGAATTGAAAGGGAAAGGGGGAGAACCCGAGAAGGGAGAAAAAGGGAGGGAAGCCGTAGGTGAGGAGGTAGGCACATCCGAGGCTATCTCAACGCCAAGGGAAAGGGAAAACGTAGTGATGTTGGCTAGGAGGAAGGAACTTTTCATGGACTGTGATGAAAACAAGCCTATGCTTCTTTTGGCCCATTGCTTTAACACTAACCCCGCTAATCCTTGTATTTCCCCTTTGATTTCTCATGTGTTGCAGGATTATGAGGATGTATTTCCTAAAGAGCTTCCGCAAGGATTGCCCCCGCTTCGGGGAATTGAGCATCAAATTGACTTTGTGCCGGGCTCACAATTGCCGAATAAGCCGGCTTACAGAAGCAATCCTACGGATACCAAAGAATTGCAACACCAAGTTGAGGAACTCCTCAACAAAGGATACATCAAAGAGAGCATGAGTCCGTGCGCGGTTCCGGTGCTACTAGTGCCTAAGAAGGATGGAACGTGGCGTATGTGTGTGGACTGCCGAGCCATCAACAAGATTACGGTAAAATATCGTCACCCTATCCCTCGGTTAGATGATATGCTGGATGAATTGAATGGTTCGTGTTTATTTTCCAAGATTGATTTAAGGAGTGGCTATCACCAAATAAGAATGCAACCCGGTGATGAATGGAAAACCGCCTTCAAGACTAAATTTGGTCTCTATGAATGGATGGTTATGCCATTCGGCCTAACAAATGCTCCAAGCACTTTCATGCGGCTAATGAATCATGTGATGAAGCCTTTTATTGGAAAGTTTGTGGTAGTTTACTTTGATGACGTGTTGGTATATAGTAAATCTATTGATGACCATACAATGCATTTAAGATGTGTGTTTGATGTGCTCCGAAAGGAGAAGTTGTATGCCAACATGGAAAAGTGTTCTTTTGGTGTTGATAAAGTTGTGTTCTTGGGTTTTGTTGTTAGCTCAAAGGGCGTGGAAGTGGACGACTCCAAGATAGACTCTATACGAAGTTGGCCGACCCCTAAAACTATTGGAGAAATCCGAAGTTTCCACGGGTTGGCAAGCTTTTATAGGAGGTTTGTCAAAGGATTTAGCTCCATAGCAGCCCCCTTAACCGAGGTAATTAGAAAGGACGGACCCTTCCGATGGGGTGAAGAGCAAGCTAAGGCTTTCGAGGCCTTGAAAGCTATGCTCGTCTCGGCGCCCTTATTGCAATTACCCGATTTTGGTAAAATGTTTGAGGTAGAGTGTGATGCTAGCAAGGTCGGCATCGGGGCTGTTTTGATGCAAGAGGGTAAGCCCGTTGCCTATTTCAGTGAAAAGCTCAAAGGAGCAACTCTAAATTATTCAACTTACGATTTGGAGTTGTACGCCCTTGTTAGAGCTTTGGGAAATTGGCAACACTATTTGTGGCCTAAGGAGTTTGTGATACGAACGGATCATGAATCGTTGAAACACCTTAAGAGCCAAGACAAGCTGAATAGGCGTCATGCTAAGTGGATTGAGTTCATCGAAACTTTCCCCTATGTAATTCATTACAAAAGGGGAAAGGAAAATGTTGTTGCCGATGCCTTGTCCCGGAAGCATGTGCTTGTTGCTACCTTGTCGTCGAAGTTAATGGGCTTTGAGAGCTTGCGGATGTTGTATCCCGAGGATCCAACCTTTGCTCCTATTTTTAGGGAATGCGAAGAGTGGGGAAGGAACCGTTGGCTCAAGGAAAATAACCACTCCTCTTATTCTCGGTTCGAGGGATATTTGTTCAAAGGAAGGAGGTTATGTGTTCCTTCGAGTTCTTGGAGGGAATTGCTTGTGAGGGAGGCCCACGACGGGGGCCTCATGGGTCATTTTGGGGTAGACAAGACCCTCGGAATCCTAGAGGAGAACTTCTATTGGCCAAAAATGCGCAAAGACGTCACAAGAATTTGTAGTCAATGTGCGGCCTGCCGGAGTGCTAAATCCCGCCTCCGACCTCAAGGATTATACACCCCACTCCCTACTCCCCTTAGACCTTGGCTGGACATATCAATGGATTTTGTTTTGGGGCTGCCAAGGACTAGAAAGGGGCGAGATAGTATTTTTGTGGTTGTCGATAGATTTTCAAAAATGGCTCATTTTATTCCATGTGTAAAAACCGAGGATGCTCCTAGTGTAGCTTCCTTATTTGTTGAACACGTTGTAAAGCTTCACGGAGTACCTAGGACCATTGTGAGTGATAGGGACTCCAAGTTCCTAAGCCTCTTTTGGAAGTCCATGTGGGGTAGGCTTGGCACGAAGCTACTTTTCTCCACATCTTGCCACCCGCAAACCGATGGCCAAACGGAGGTAGTAAACAGAACCCTCGGGTCTATGTTACGCTCCATGGTTAAAGGTAAATTGACTTCATGGGAAGAACACCTACCATTGGTAGAATTTGCATACAATCGGGTAATCCATTCGAGTACGGGAATGACTCCCTTTGAATGTGTTTACGGCCTAAACCCCCTTACCCCTTTAGATCTCACTCCTTTGCCTAGTGATCTCATGACCAGCTTAGATGGGAATAAAAGAGCCGAGGCCATGAAAAAAATGCATGAAGCAGTGCGGATCAAGCTCGAAAGGAAGAACCAAGAGGTTGCAAAACAGGCAAACAAAGGGAGAAGGAAGCTAGTGCTAGAACCCGGAGATTGGGTGTGGGTGCACCTTCGAAAGGATCGATTTCCCGCTCAAAGGAAGTCCAAGTTGCTGCCAAGAGGTGATGGTCCTTTCCAAGTACTCGAGAGGATCAACGACAACGCCTACAAGATCGACCTACCACCGGAATATCAAGTGCACAACACCTTCAACGTCGGAGATCTCTCCCTCGTGGATGCGGTTGAGGATGATCACGTGCCGAATTTGAGGTCAAATTCCTCTCAAGATGGAGAGGATGATACGGTTATGGCTACCCCTACATGTACACGGCCTTTCACACGAAGCCAAGCGCGGGAGTTACAAACGCTCCAAGCCTTGTTCATGCAAATGGCCGTGTGTGAGTTGTTGGCCGAGCCAACTAAGGGTCTCAACGTCCTTATGTGTGAGGAGGGGCCTTAAGTGTAATAATCTAAGTCTTCAAGGAGGCCACAACAAAGCAAGGGCGTCTTGGTCTTTTTGCTCATTTTTGTTGTAGTATAAATAGAAGGTGATAGTGAGATAACCTTTAGTCTATTTTGAAATCTGAAATTTGTAACCTAAAGATAACATTTCACTCTCTTCTTCTTCCACAAGAAGCCGGTTCTAGATCTCACAAGGAGAGGAATCCTTGTGTTGTCTCTTTGGCTAGAAACAAAGGTTTTGAGGTAGTTTGAGTGCCTCTTGGTCTTTGTAAGAGCTTGGTGTTAATATTCATTAGGCTTAGGGTCCTTTCATGTTGTTAGGGTTCTTAGTTTCTTGAATATTGTATGTCAAGTTATTTATCTTCCATTATCTTGTTGTTGTTGTGTTGCTTTCTTAACTTGAAAGTCTAGGGAAGCCGTGTGGGGCTTGTTTCGATTCCCTAGCATTATTGCATCTCTTGTTGTTCTCGGATTGAGACTTAAAACCGAAAACTATCACTTGTGTTGTAAGCTAAAAACCGAAAACTAAAAGTTGTAGTCTTGTGGTTGTTGGTTGAAATCCGAAACTCTTGTTGTTGTTGTTGGATCTTGCATCATTACCTTAAGGACAGGCTGCTAACCAACTGCTCTAAAAGCTATAGCTGGTAGAGCGAGGCAGCAACCCACCCTTTATAGGCCAGAATCGCGCGGGACAGCTACCCGCTCACGGGATCACGAACCCTTCCAAGACACCCCCACCAAGGCCAACCCGAGAAGATGGCGACCCTACTTGGGCCCCACCTGCACGCATTCATCACCCCCACCAAGGCCAATACGGAACGTATCATCCCCTCTTCCTTTGAAGAGGTACGTCCTCGTACCTGCGCATGGTGTAAGCTTGATACGCCTCGGACCTGCGCATGGTGTAAGCGGGATTCGAACCCGTGACCTCCGCTCTGATACCAACCTTAAGGACAGGCTGCTAACCAACTGCTCTAAAAGCTATAGCTGGTAGAGCGAGGCAGCAACCCACCCTGATACAATATCAAACCCACAACAACAAGATCTCGGATTTTCAGTTTCTCAGCTTTTAACAACAACCAGTTTTTTTATTTTCTGTTTTCAGTTTCAGCAACAACCGAGAAGAACAAACTGTTTTTGTGTTAGTTTTCTGTTTTTCAGCAACAACAAGAACCACAACAAGATGGATAGAACAACAAGAGAAACTAACAACAAGAGAATGACAAGTTTCTGTTTCGGTTTGAGCAACAACCCGAGAGAACAACAAGCTGTTTTTAGTTTTCTGTTTTCAGTTTTTTTTCAGCAACAATAACAAGAACAACAAGATGATACAAATGCTAGTGAATCGAAAGAGCCACACCCGGCTTCACTAGACTTTTAAGATAACAAGATGAACAACAACAAGAAGATAAGATAAAGATAGATAACTTGACATACAATATTCAAGAAACTAAGAACCCTAACAACATGAGAGGACCCTAAGCCTAATGAATATTAACACCAAGTTCTTACAAAGACCAAGAGGCACTCAACAACCTCAAAACCTTTGTTTCTAGCCAAAGATTCAACACAAGCGTCACCACACTTTGTTGGACAGATTCGGATTCCACTCTCAAGAACAAGAGAGAGAGATGTTACAAGTCTTTTGTTGTGAAAATATCAAGAATCAAAGTAATGCTGAAAAATGGCCCTAAGGGCACCTATTTATACTACTCAAAAGGTGGTCAAATGACCCTTCTATCCTTCACATCATGGGCCGGCCTTGGAGGCTTATTTAAGGTCCATTAAGACCCCTTTCTTCACACATAAAAGGCCCATCCGCCCCTTGCCTTTTGGGCCATTGTTGGAGACTAGTTTAAGGCCCAAAACCGTGAGTCCTCACTCCTAGATGCTCCAAGCAATCTTCCATATGCGAGATGGCTTTGAATTATGCTCAAAACGGGTCCTCCGTGCATGTTCTTGTATCAACGAGGTGACCAATTCTTAAGCCTCTATGTGTTGGTCTCCAAAGATGTCACCGAAAGATAAGATGGCCATTTTGTCCCATATCATCCTCCCCTTCTTGAAAAGGATTCGACCTCGAATCCAAACCTTGCAAAATCAAAACAAAAGAAAAACAAGTACACATCCTCATGACATGAGGGTTAGGGTTAGTGCAACAAAAATCAATCTAACGAATAACATCATCATGCCAAGGTTGCACATATTTGCAATATAACCAAGAATCCTTTGGGTTGATCGTGAAAAGCTTAGTACAAATGTCACAAAGGAAGTGGCTATGATGAACATCAATAAATAATGAACATGGACCGAGACAACTCCTACCATGCCCTAAGATGGTACCGGGATCAAATGGGAGAAGTAGCCATGGACATGGGTTTCGGCCAAGCTCGCTTTTCCCTAAGGTGTCGTCCTCAAAATTAGGCATACCCCCTAGCCCATTAGGGGAAATGTCATGAGCACTCAGAGGGTAGAGAAAGGTGTCACACAAGCTAACTTCAGCTATGGTGTCCTTATGCATGTACTCACTAGCTTCAAGTCCACCACCACTAGTATGCTCAACATAGGAAACACATAAAGAAGAAGTAGATGGAATTTCTAAGCATGCACCACCTTTTATTTCAAGAAAATAATCCCCACATAGATATAAATCACCATGGGCAGCAAAGGAATCATTCACAAAAATATTTTTACAAGAATAATCATATTTCGGGTCTCCCAAGTAAAGCAAATCATGGTCATCTTTACCCGATCGACTATTCCTTTTCAAGACTACACATCCCCTACCCTTAAGAGTACTTTCATCTTCCAAGAAGAGATTTCCATCTTTAGGAGAAATGTTGTCACACCATAGTGGGTTAGCATATAGGCTATAGCTTCCAAGGCAAGCTATACCATCGTATTCACCACTAGGTTCACTAGGAATGTTTAAATCATCTTCAAACAAGACATTGTACCTAAAAAGAGGGTGATCTACCTCACGGACAGATTTGGAACAAGCAAGTTCCTCACTCTCTAAATGATCAATATCAAGTTTCAAGGATGTTTCAAACACAATGTTACCCCAAGAAGAGCTCTCGGGTGCATTCTCACTTCGATCAACATTTTCCACATCATCATTCACTTGAGGTTCGTTAATTACATCAAACACATCCTCAAGTGGTGGATAACTTTCACGCATAAGTTGATCAATACAAATTTCAGAAGATAATGTATTCTCATTCAACATAATGGTTTCAACACTAGGTGGACATGGATCGATCTTACAAGAAGAGTCTATCCGGTCATCAATAGGATCAACTAGTGTATCCACACTCACAACATGTACATCATCATCAAGTGGCAAAGAAATAATACACTCACATATAGGCAAGCTACAACTCACACTCAATGGGCTACTAGCCACACAATTATCATTCACATGTACAAAAGTGTAAGAGCTTGCCATTTTACCTTGAAGTCCTTGAGTAGATTCTTCTTTGTCATGGTGTGAAGGTCCTCCAAAAGTTTGGGCAGCAACTCCCTTTCGGCATTGTTCTTCTTCGCTTTCCATGTTGCTACCTACACAAATGTCCTTAGGAATGGAAGGACAAACAATGTTAGCATGGTTTGGTGGTAATCCCCTTACTTGGCTCCACACAACCTCTCCTTTTTCCACTCTCGGATTACCACCTTTCACTCCCTTACTCCTCTCAATCTTTTGTCTCTCATAATAATTCGGATTGGAGTAGGTAGGAACTTCTTTTTGCGGCCCGGGCAGAATGTAAGTCTCGAGGCAATTTCCCCATCGGTCTCTCACAATATTAGGCCAATTTTGCACATTTGGAACCTTATGTTGTGCAAACCAATCGGCGCCTAGACTCACATGACCATAGGTTATGGGAAAAACATCACACCACACCTCCTCATGGTAATTAAATTGGGAGAAGACAACCTTTACCCTCTCGGTAACCTTAAACCTGTCCAAGAAGTATGGAACAAGTAAAGGCTCACAAAATAACCCCAAGTAATCAACCATGGACGGAACAATGTAGTTTCTATAGTACTTATTGTCTAACACAACGAGGCAGCCCGGTATCCCACAAATGGTCACCTTTCCGGAGTGTACACTCCTTCTCGGATCAACATTGTAAGGCACATGAGTACCCCTCGATTTCGGAGATGTAGATCCTCTTCTTCCCATTGGGCAACCTACACTGTAGCTAGTATAACCATTCACGCCATATCGACCTTGATAAGAAGTACTACAAGGTGGAGAATATGAATCTTCACACTCCTCACGTGTACTCTCATCATAACTCTCATAAGGTTTGCAAATGAAAGGGTTATACCTAACACCAAATCTAGGTTCGGAGTGGAGAGTGCAAGACTCCTCACATGTCCCAACTTCGTCATAAGATCCATCACGAGGTACTACATCATCTCCAAAGTCACCATAAGCACTAGGCACTTCATTCACCCCATTTTCTCCCTCACAATAGTAATTTTCAAATCTGCCTAGGTTTTCACCATGGCCATTTTCATAGCCTCCGCAATCTCCCTCGACGTCGTAGCCATAAAAACCCTCACTACAATCATGGCTTCCCGTATTGTAGTCACAATAATCCCCGGCTACCGAAGTCATTTTCCTCTTATATCACCCTTTAAACCTACAAAAATGAACAAACAATATTAGTAGTAAAGCTCCTTCCATCGTCAAGGTATAAGCCATTTTAGTTCACCACAAGTTCGCGTTCCACAAGTGTTGTATAATTGGCTAGTAACCGTGAGATGTTAAGGCATGAGTAAGCTCTTGTCCGGAATGGATTCTTGTTTGAAGACTCAAAGAATTCTTGCCGGACTAGAATCAAAATCAGCAACTCATTCAAACGAATAAAAAGCACACAAACAACCGTAGACACGAACAAACGGCTCAAGGAACTAGTTAACAACCTAGTGGAAAGATACTAGTTTGTTAATTAGTTCTAAAACCAAATGAGGGAAACCAAGAATCAACAATTAGCAACAAAGAATATATCCTAAGTTGAGCTTATAGTGACGTGGCATCAAGCAACGAATCTCACGTTTTTCTCCTCTTTTTTTTTTTTTTGTTTTGTAATAAGGTTCACACAATTTGGTTGTAGTTTGAAAGATGTTTGGTGGGAAATCTTAAAATTTGAAGTCTTGAACTCCCCTTCAAACTCAAGAAAGTGGGTTAGGTTGACAATTTCCACAAAACAAGGTTCCTTGATTTAAGGGAAGTGATTGACAAGTCTACAAATTGATAGGTGCAAGTCTTTCACAATCAACTTTACAAGTTTACCACTTGAGCACACAACAAGATTAACACTCAACAAGAGGAACAATGTGCACAAGTTCAAGAGATGAGCACTTCACAACTTCAGCACATAACATTCATCCACCGATTTTCTTTGGTTAACAACAACATACACCTTCGGCCACTTTCAAATCACTACACAAGGTTCAAGTCTTCAAGCTCAACTTTCGGATCTAGACACCTTAGTGTTGGTGAGAAAGAAACCAACACAAGAAACTCACTAAACAAACAAAACAACACTTAGATCTAAGTATACAACACTATTCTCGGATTCAACTTTCTAGTGGACAGATTTTTCAGAAAGTTGTCTTGGTGTAGTTTGGTTTTGGCCGAGAACTACTAGCCCAAGATGGGTTATGTTGGAACACAACCGGTCTTGCTTTGATACCAAATGATACAATATCAAACCCACAACAACAAGATCTCGGATTTTCAGTTTCTCAGCTTTTAACAACAACCAGTTTTTTTATTTTCTGTTTTCAGTTTCAGCAACAACCGAGAAGAACAAACTGTTTTTGTGTTAGTTTTCTGTTTTTCAGCAACAACAAGAACCACAACAAGATGGATAGAACAACAAGAGAAACTAACAACAAGAGAATGACAAGTTTCTGTTTCGGTTTGAGCAACAACCCGAGAGAACAACAAGCTGTTTTTAGTTTTCTGTTTTCAGTTTTTTTTCAGCAACAATAACAAGAACAACAAGATGATACAAATGCTAGTGAATCGAAAGAGCCACACCCGGCTTCACTAGACTTTTAAGATAACAAGATGAACAACAACAAGAAGATAAGATAAAGATAGATAACTTGACATACAATATTCAAGAAACTAAGAACCCTAACAACATGAGAGGACCCTAAGCCTAATGAATATTAACACCAAGTTCTTACAAAGACCAAGAGGCACTCAACAACCTCAAAACCTTTGTTTCTAGCCAAAGATTCAACACAAGCGTCACCACACTTTGTTGGACAGATTCGGATTCCACTCTCAAGAACAAGAGAGAGAGATGTTACAAGTCTTTTGTTGTGAAAATATCAAGAATCAAAGTAATGCTGAAAAATGGCCCTAAGGGCACCTATTTATACTACTCAAAAGGTGGTCAAATGACCCTTCTATCCTTCACATCATGGGCCGGCCTTGGAGGCTTATTTAAGGTCCATTAAGACCCCTTTCTTCACACATAAAAGGCCCATCCGCCCCTTGCCTTTTGGGCCATTGTTGGAGACTAGTTTAAGGCCCAAAACCGTGAGTCCTCACTCCTAGATGCTCCAAGCAATCTTCCATATGCGAGATGGCTTTGAATTATGCTCAAAACGGGTCCTCCGTGCATGTTCTTGTATCAACGAGGTGACCAATTCTTAAGCCTCTATGTGTTGGTCTCCAAAGATGTCACCGAAAGATAAGATGGCCATTTTGTCCCGTATCACACCCTTTATAGGCCAGAATCGCGCGGGACAGCTACCCGCTCACGGGATCACGAACCCTTCCAAGACACCCCCACCAAGGCCAACCCGAGAAGATGGCGACCCCACTTGGGCCCCACCTGCACGCATTCATCACCCCCACCAAGGCCAATACGGAACGTATCATCGTGGTAGTTGCCCACCTTGAACCGAATCACACATTGCCGTGTGACCTTCAATTCTCCACAATCATTCAACCATTGTAGTTTGTAAGGGCTAGTGTGTGGTGTAGTCGGTAGCTTCAAGAAATTTACCATAGCATGGCTCGCAACATTGGTACAACTACCACTATCAATTACCAAGGTGCACACACTCCCCTTTACAAGGCACTTAGTATGGAATAGATTTTCCCTTTGGCTTGGGTCATCTACCGCCTTACTAATCATAACGCGTCTAACCACAAAGTTCGGAACCACACATTCCCCTTCTTGTGGATAGACATCTTCACCATCATCTATTCCTTCCTCATTCGGTTCATTCTCGGCCTCCTCTCCATCTTGAGGCTCGGCCTCAACCTCCCCCCTCTCGGATTCCACCTCTTCACCAAGGTAGTATACCTTCCCTTCTCGTAGGATCACATTACGCCGGTTCGGACATTCATTTGCTTTATGCCCCCAACCTTGGCATTTGAAACATTGGAACCCCTTTGGATTGGGGTACTTGTGAGCCTCCGGCTTCGGAGGAAGCTTAGGAGCTGTTTTGGATTCGGGCAGCTTCATAGGACCGGGTTGGTCCTTGTTTTTGGCCCAACTCGAGGGGGTTTGGACCCTTGCCTTGAAGGTTGACCTCTCCTTAAGTTCCCTCTCAATCTCTAGGGCCGCTTGGAAGATACCGTCAATAGTTTCGAACCGGTGAAGGGTCAAGTGAGTGGAGATCTCTTTGTTCAACCCACACTTGAACCGAATGATGTCGTGGCTGATTTGCTCCCCACGGTGATCAAGTTTCAACATGAGTTGTTGGAACTCGTCAAAATAGGCCATCACGCTCTTGCCTCCTTGCCGCAAGCCATATAATCTAGCAAGCAATTCATGTCGGTATCTCTCGGGAAGGTATCGTTGCCTCATCAAATACCTCAACCGATACCAAGGTGGTGGCTGCCCGTCGACCAATTCATTACCAAATCGTTTAACATACTCCCACCAAGTATTAGCATAGCCCTCGAGGTGAGCTATAGCATAACAACTCTTCTTTTCCTCCGAGATGTCATTAACTTGGAAAACTTTGTCACAAGCCGATTCCCAAGTCAAGTAAGCCTCGGGGTCACTTTCACCCTTAAAGATAGGTAGGCTCAACTTGATGGTGTTGATGCCTACGTCTCTCTCTTGGTGTCGGTTTCCCCTATCTCCATACCCCCGGTATCTCCTAGGTTCTCCCCGACCCCCTCTTAACTCATCCTCCCTCATATAAGCATCATCATAGGCCCCCTCTCCATCATACTCCTCTCTACCGTATCCGTCAAAGTGGGCTGGTCGGCCTTGGCCATTTTGGTTCGTAGGAATTGGAATTTGTGGTCTTTGGTTTAGGGGAGCTTGGAAGGGAGGGTTCGGATTTAGTGGTGGTGCTTGGCGCCCAAATCCCTCTTGTGGAATTGGAGGAGTTTGGAAATGTAATGGTCTAGTGGAGTCTCGGGTTGGAGGGAAATTGGTAGATTGGTTGGCGGTATTTAGTGGAGCTTGAGGTGCATTTAACATTTGGTGGACCATTTCGGGAGTGATGGTTGCGGAGGATGTCCGATCATGACCATTGGTAGAGACATGTAGAGGAGTCGATGGCCGAGAGTTCCTTTGACTCTCCACTTGATCTAGCCTCCCACTAATAGTCGATACTTCCCCCCTTATTGCTGCCAAGTCCCCTCTCACGGCCCCAAACTCCGAGTTCATCCTTTCAAGTGTCCGAGTAACGGCCTCGAGAGTGGCCCTCATTGAGTCAAGGGCATTAGTATCCGCATTATGAGAAGTTGTTCCTTCCATCGTCAAGGTATTAACCGCTTGAGTTCCCACAAGTTCGTGTCCCACAAATGTTGTATAATTGGCTAGTAACCGTGAGATTTACAAGGTTTGAGTAAGCTCTTGTCCGGAATGGATTCTTGTTTGAAGACTCAAAGAATTCTTGTCGGACTAGGATCAAAATCAGCAACTCATTCAAACGAATAAAAGCACACAAACAACCGTAGACACGAACAAACGGCTCAAGGAACTAGTTAACAACCTAGTGGGAAGATACTAGTTCGTTAATTAGTTCTAAAACCAAGTAAAGGAAACCAATAATCAACAATTAGCAACCAAAGGATATCCTGAGTTGAGCTTATAGTGACATGGTAGCATACAATGGCCCCACACGTTCTTTTCTCTTCGGATTTATATATATATATATATTTTTTTTTTTTTGCTTTGGTTTAATATTCACACAACTTGTGACAAATTGAAAAGTGTTTTGGTGGGAAAAACTAAAATTTGAAGTCTTGAACTCCTTGTCAAACTCAAGAAAGTGGGTTTAGTTGACAAGTTCCACAAAACAAGGTTCCTTGATTTAGGGGAAGTGATTGACAATGCTACAAAGTGATGGGTGCAAGTCTTTCACAATCAACTTTATAAGTTTACCACTTGAGCACACAACAAGATGAACACTCAACAAGATGAACAATATGCACAAGTTCAAGAGATGAACACTCCAAAAACTTCAACACTTCTTTAGCACACAATCACACAACCACCGATTCTTTCTTTAGGTCACCAACAACATCAACTTTCGGCCACTTTAAGTCACTATACGACATTCAACATTTCAAGCTCAACCTTGGATCTAGACACCTTAGTGTTGATGAGAAAGAAACCAACACTAGAAACTCACTAAACAAGCAAAATAACTCCTAGATCGAGGCATACAACATCATTCTCGGTTTTTAACTCTTAGTGGACAGATTTCAATCTTTTTTTTTTTTGTAGTTTGTTTCATCCGAGAACTTGCCCAAGATGGGTTATGTTGGAACACAACCGGTCTTGGTTTGATACCAAATTATGCAAGATCCAACCAACAACACAAGAGTTTCGGATTTCAGTCCACAATCACAAGAACCACAAGTTTTAAGCTTCGGTTTTTAGATTACAACACAAGAGATAGTTTCGGTTTTTAAAGTCACAAGCCGAGGACAACAAGAGAGGCAACAATGCTAGTGAATCGAAACAAGCCCCACACGGCTTCACTAGACTTTCAAGATAATCAAAAGCAACACAACAACAACAAGATAATGAAAGATAAATAACTTGACATATAACATTCAAGAAACTAAGAACCCTAACATCAAGAGAGGACCCTAAGTCTAATGAATATAAACACCAAGTTCTTACAAGGACCAAGAGGCACTCAACAACCTCAAAACCCTTGTTTTTAGCCAAAGAGACAACACAAGTATTCCTCTACTTGTGAGATCTAGGGGCGGCTTCTTGAAGAAGAAGAGAGGAGATATTTTGGAGTTCTTAGGTTACAATTTCTGAATTCAAAATAAACTAGTGAATATCTCACTATCATGTTCTATTTATACTACAACAAAATGAGTAAAAAGACCCATCCGCCCTTGCTTTGTTGTGGCCTCCTTAAGGAATTAATTTATTACACTTTAGGCCCCTCCTCACACATAAGGACGTTGAGGCCCTTGCTTGGTTCGGCCAACAACTCACACACGGCCATTTGCATGAACAAGGCTTGGAGTGTTTGTAACTCCCGCGCTTGGCTTCGTGTGAAAGGCCGTGTACCTGTGGGGGTAGCCATAACCATATCACATGTTCTATTTATACTACAAACAAAAGGGGTAAAATGACCCATCCGCCCTTGCTTCTTGTGCCAACCTTGGAGAGTAGTTTATTACACATTAGGACCTCTCTTCACACATAAAAACGTTTAGGTCCTTGGTTGGTTCAATCACCAACTCACACACAGCCATTTGCATGAACAAAGCTTGGAGTTTTTGTAATTCCCGAGCTTGGCTTCGTGTGAAAGGCCGTGTACCTGTGGAGGCTGCCCTAACCGTATCATCCTCTCCATATTGAGAGGAATTTGACCTCAAATTCAGCATTTGGTCATCTTCAACCGCATCCACGAGGGAGAGATCACCAACGTTGAAAGTGTTGTGCACTTGATATTCCGGTGGAAGGTCAATCTTGTAGGCGTTGTCATTGATTCTCTCAAGTACTTGGAAAGGACCATCACCCCTTGGCAGCAATTTGGACTTCCTTTGAGCTGGAAACCGATCCTTTCGAAGATGCACCGACACCCAATCTCCGGGTTCAAGCACAAGCCTTCTTCTCCCTTTGTTTACCCTTTTTGCAATCTCTTGGTTCTTCTTTTCAAGCTTGATCCGCACCGTCTCATGCATTTTATTCTTTGCCTCGGCTCTTTTATTTCCATCTAAGCTGGTCATGAGATCACTTATCGTGATTTTGTTGATGGCTCTACAATCGACGCACATGCGCCAAGTTCCGTCCTTCTTTGGTACCAAAAGCACCGGAACAGCACACGGACTCATGCTTTCCTTGATGTATCCCTTGTTGAGAAGCTCCTCAACTTGTCTTTCAAGCTCCTTAGTGTCCATGGGATAGCTCCTATAGGCCGGTTTGTTTGGAAGTTGTGAACCCGGCACCAAATCAATTTGGTGCTCAATTCCCCGAAGTGGGGGCAATCCTTGCGGAAGTTCTTGAGGAAATACATCTTCATACTCCTGCAACACACAAGAAATCAAAGGGGAAATGGAAGAATTAGTGGGGTTAGTATTAAAACAATGGGCTAAAAGTAACATCGGCTTGTTTTCATCATGGTCCACGAAGAGTTCTTTCCTCCTAGCCAACATCACTACGTTTTCCATCTCCCTTGTCGTTGGGACAGCCTCGGATGTCCCTACTTCCTCACCTACGGCATCCCCCCCCTTTTCTCCCTTTCCGGATTCCTTCCCCTTTCCCTTTAACTCTGTCATCTTTTGATGCCACTCATTTACTTGGGAGGGTGAAAGAGGGTGAAGTGTGACCTTTCGGCCATCCTTCTCAAGCTTATACCGGTTGGACCTCCCATCGTGCTTAGTAGACCTATCATATTTCCATGGCCTACCTAACAACAAGTGACATGCTTGCATTGGGATCACGTCATAAAGCACTTCATCGTGGTATTTTCCCACCTTAAACCGAATCACACATTGCCTTGTGACCTTTAATTCTCCACAATCGTTCAACCATTGTAGCTTGTAAGGACTAGTGTGTAGTGTAGTTGGTAGCTTCAAGAAATTTACCATAGCATGGCTCGCAACATTTGTACAACTACCACTATCAATCACCAAGGTGCACACACTCCCCTTTACAAGACACTTAGTATGGAATAGATTTTCCCTTTGACTCGGGTCATCCATCGCCTTACTAATCATGACACGTCTAACCACAAAGTTTGGAACCACACACTCCCCTTCTTGTGGATAGACATCTTCACTACCATCTAATTCATCATTATTTGGCCCATTTTCAGCTCCCTCTCCATCTTGAGGCTCGGCCTCATCCTCCCCCCTTTCGGAAACCACCTCCTCACCAAGGTAGTACACTTTCCCTTCTCGTAGGATCACATTGCGCTGGTTCGGACATTCATTGGCCTTATGCCCCCAACCTTGGCACTTGAAGCATTGGAACCCCTTTGGGTTGGGATATTTGTGAGCCTCCGGTTTCGGAGGGAACTTAGGGACTGTTTTGGACTCGGGCAGCTTCGTAGGGGCGGGTTGGTCCTTGTTTTTGGGCCAACCCGAGGGGGTTTGTACCCTTGCCTTGAAGGTTGATCTCTCCTTAAGTTCCCTTTCAATCTCTAGGGCCGCTTGGAATATACCGTCAATGGTTTCAAACCGGTGAAGGGTCAAATGAGTGGAGATCTCTTTGTTCAACCCACACTTGAATCGGATGATGTCGTGACTGATTTGCTCCCCACGATGATCAAGTTTCAACATGAGTTGTTAGAACTCGTCAAAATAGGCCATCACACTCTTGCCTCCTTGCCGCAAGCCATATAATCTAGCGAGCAACTCATGACGATATCTCTCGGGAAGGTATCGTTGTCTCATCAAATACCTCAACCGATACCAAGGTGGTGGCTGCCCATCCACTAATTCATTACCAAATCGTTTAACATACTCCCACCAAGTGTTAGCATAGCCCTCGAGGTGAGCTATATCGTAGCAACTCTTCTTTTCTTCCGAGATGTCATTAACTTGGAAAACTTTGTCACAAGCCGATTCCCAAGTTAAGTAGGTATCGGGGTCACTTTCACCCTTAAAGATGGGTAGGCTCAACTTGATGGTGTTGATGCCTACGTCTCTCTCTTGGTGTCGGTTTCCCCTATCTCCATACACCCGGTATCTCCTAGGTTCTCCTCGACCCCCTCTTAACTCCTCCTCCCTCATATAAGCATCATCAAAGGCTCCATCTCCTTCATACTCCTCTCTACCGTATCCTTCAAAGTGGGCTGGCCGGCCTTGGCCGTTTTGATTCGGAGGATTTGGAATTTGCGGTCTTTGGGTTAATGGAGCTTGGAATGTGATGCAAGATCAAACCCACAACAACAATATCTCCAAAGGAGTCTCGGATTTCAGTTTACAACACAACAATCCGCAAGTTTCAGTTTTCTGTTTCAGCACAATCCGAGAGGCAAACAAGCTGTTTTTATGTTGTTTTTCAGTTTTTCAGCACACAACAAGAACAACAATAAGATGGATACAAGTGCTAGTGAATCGAAAGAGCCACACCCGGCTTCACTAGACTTTAAGATAACAAGAAGAACAACAACAACAATCCGAGAGAACAAGCTGTTTTGGTATTTTCGGTTTTTCAGCAACAAGATGAACAATAACAACAAGAAAGTAAGATAGTTAACTTGACATACAATATTCAAGAAACTAAGAACCCTAACAACATGAGAGGACCCTAAGCCTAATGAATATTAACACCAAGTTCTTACAAAGACCAAGAGGTACTCACAACCTCAAAACCTTTGTTTCTAGCCAAAGAGACAACCCAAGGATTCCTCTCCTTGTGAGATCTAGAACCGGCTCCTCTTGGAGAAGAAGAGAGTGAAATGTTATCTTTAGGGTTACAAAAATCAGATTTCAAAATAAACTAATGGATGTCTCACTATCATGATCTATTTATACTACAAACAAAGGGCTAAAAGGCCCATCCACCCCTTGCCTATTGGGCCAGCCTTGGAGGCTAGTTTAGGGCCCATTAAGACCCCTTCTTTACACATAAAAAGGCCCATCCGCCCCTTGCCTTTTGGGCCAGCCTTGGAGACTAGTTTATGGCCCATTAACACCCCTCTTCGCACATAAAACGTTCAGGTCCTTGGCTGGTTCGATCTCCAACTCACACACGGCCATTTTGCATGAACAAGGCTCGGAGTTTTTGTAGTTCCCGAGCTCGGCTTCGTGTGAAGGGTCGTGTACTTGTGGAGGCTGCCCCAACCGTATCATGTACCATCTAGGTGCGGCCATGGTGTGTAAATAAACTCCGAGCCTTGTTCATGCAAAATGGCCGTGTGTGAGTTGGAGATCGAACCAGCCAAGGACCTGAACGTTTTATGTGCGAAGAGGGGTGTTAATGGGCCATAAACTAGTCTCCAAGGCTGGCCCAACCGTATCATGTACCATCTAGGTGCGGCCATGGTGTGTAAATACACCATGGTAATGTCCAAAATGCCCTTAGTTACCCACCAAAACCGTGAACCCTCACTCTCAAATGCTCCAAGCAATCTTCCATATGCGAGATCGCTTTAAGTTACGCTCAAAACGGGCCCGCCATGCATGTTCTTGTATCATCGAGGAGACCAATTCTTGAGCCTCTATGTGTTGGCCTCCAAAGATGGCACCGAAAGGTAAGATGGCCATTTGTCCCGTATCATCCTCCCCTTCTTGGAAAGGATTCGACCTCGAATCCAAACCTTGCAAAATCAAACAAAAGAAAGACAAGTACACATCCTCATGACATGAGGGTTAGGGTTAGTGCCACAAAAATCAATCTAACAAATAACATCATCATGCCAAGGTTGCACATATTTGCAATATAACCAAGAATCCTTTGGGTTGATCGTGGAAAGCTTAGTACAAATGTCACAAAGGAAGTGGCTATGATGAACATTAATAAATAATGAGCAAGGACCGAGACAACTTCTACCATGCCCTAAGATGGTACCGGGATCAAATGGGCGAAGTAGCCATGGACATGGGTTTCGGCCAAGCTCACTTTTCCCTAAGGTGCCGTCTTCAAAATTAGGCATACCCCCCAACCCATTAGGGGAAATGTCACGAGCACAAAGAGGGTAGAGAAAGGTGTCATACAAGCTAACTTCAGCTATGGTGTCCTTATGCATGTACTCACTAGCTTCAAGTCCATCACCACTAGTATGCTCAACATAGGAAACACATAAAGAAGAAGTAGATGGAATTTCTAAGCATGCACCACCTTTTATCTCAAGAGAATAATCCCCACATAGATAGAAATCACCATGGGCAGCAAAGGAATCATTCACAAAAATATTTTTACAAGAACAATCATATCTCGGGTTTCTCAAATAATCAAGCAAATCATGGTCATCTTCACCCGATTGACTATCCCTTTTCAAGACTACACATTCCCTACCCTTAAGAGTACTTTCATCTTCCAAGAAGAGATTTCCATCTTGAGGAGAAATGTTGTCACACCATAGTGGGTTAGCATATAGGCTATAGCTTCCAAGGCAAGCTATACCATCATTTTCACCACTAGGTTCATTAGGAATGTTTAAATCATCTTCAAACAAGACATTGTACCTAAAAAGAGTGTGATCTACCTTACGGACAGATTTGGAACAAGCAAGTTCCTCACTCTCTAAATGGTTAATATCAAGTTTCAAGGATGTTTCAAACACAACGTTACCCCAAGAAGAGCTCTCGGGTTCATTCTCACTTTGATCAACATTTTCAACGTCATCACACACTTGAGGTTCATTAATTAAATCACACACATCCTCAAGTGGTGGGTACTTTTCACACAGAAGTTGATCAACACAAATTTCAGAGGCTAATGTACTTTCATTCAACATAATGGTTTCAACACTAGGTGGACATGGATCGATCTTACAAGAAGAGTCTATCCGGTCATCAATAGGATCAACTAGTGTATCCACACTCACAACATGTACATCATCATCAAGTGGCAAAGAAATAACACACTCACATATAGGCAAACTACAACTCACACTCAATGGGCTACTAGCCACACAATTATCATTCACACGTACAAAAGTGTAAGAGTTTGCCATTTTACCTTGAAGTCCTTGAGTAGATTCTTCTTTGTCATGGTGTGAAGGTCCTCCAAAAGTTTGGGCAGCAACTTTCTTTTGGCATGGTTCTTCTTCGCTTTCCATGTTGCTACCTACACAAGTGTCCTTAGAAATAGAAGGACAAACAACGTTAGCTTGGTTTGGTGGTAATCCTCTTACTTCGCTCCACACAACCTCTCCTTTTTCCACTCTCGGATTACCACCTTTCACTCCCTTACTCCTCTCAATCTTTTGTCTCTCATAATAATTCGGATAGGAGTAGGTAGGAACTTCCTTTTGCGGCCCGGGCAGAATGCACGTCTCGAGGAGATTTCCCCATCGGTCTCTTATCATATTAGGCCAATTTTGCACATTTGGAACCTTATGTTGTGCAAACCAATCGGCGCCGAGACTCACATGACCATAGGTGATGGGAAAAACATCACACCACACCTCCTCATGGTAATTAAATTGGGAGAAGACAACCTTTACCCTCTCGGTAACCTTAAACCTGCCCAAGAAGTATGGAACAAGTAAAGGCTCACAAAATAACCCCAAGTAATCGACCATGGACGGAACAATGTAGTTTCCATAGTACTTATCGTCTAACACAACGAGGCAGCCCGGTATCCCACAAATGGTCACCTTTCCGGAGTGTACACTCCTTCTCGGATCAACATTGTAAGGCACATGAGTACCCCTCGATTTTGGAGATGTAGATCCTCTTCTTCCCATTGGACAACCTACACTATAGCTAGTATAACCATTCACACCATATCGACCTTGATAAGAAGTACTACAAGGTGGAGAATACGAATCTTCACACTCCTCACGTGTACTCTCATCATAACTCTCATAAGGTTTGCAAATGAAAGGGTTATACCTAACACCAAATCTAGGTTCGGAGTGGAGAGTGCAAGACTCCTCACATGCCCCAACTTCGTCATAAGATCCATCACGAGGTACTACATCATCTCCAAAGTTACCATAAGCACTAGGCACTTCATTCACCTCATTTTCTCCCTCACAACCGAAAGTTTCAAATCTGCCTATGTTTTGGCCGCGACCATTTTCATAGCCTCCGCAATCCCCCTCAACTTCGTAGCCATAAAAACCCTCACTACAATTATAGTCTCCCATATTGTAGCCACAATAATCCCCGGCTACCGAAGTCATTTTCCTCTTATATTACCCTTTAAACCTACAAAAATGAACAAACAACATTAGTAGTAAAGCTCCTTCCATCGTCAAGGTATTAGCCGCTTAATCACCACAAGTTAGTGTCTCACAAGTGTTGTATAATTGGCTAGTAACCGTGAGATTTACAAGGTTTGAGTAAGCTCTTAGCCGGAATGGATTCTTGTTTGGAAGACTCAAAGAATTCTTGCCGGACTAGAACCAAAATTAGCAACTCATTCAAACGAATAAAAGGCACACAAATAATCGTAGACACGAATAGACGGCTCAAGGAACTAATTGACAACCTAGTGGAAGTTACTAGTTTGTTAATTAGTTCTAAGTCCAAATAAAGGAAACCAAGAATCAACAATTAGTAACAAAGAATATATCCTAAGTTGAGCTTATAGTGACATGGTAATATGCAAAGGCCCACACGTTTTTTGACCTTCGGGTTTGGGATGTATTTGTATAACTTTCTTTTTTTTTTTTTTTTTTTTGTTTTGTCTTGAATTAATATTCACACATCTTGTAAGAAATTGAAAAGTGTTTTGGTGGGAAAAACTAAAATTTGAAGTCTTGAACTCCCCTTCAAACTCAAGAAAGTGGGTTAGGTTGACAATCTCCACAAAACAAGGTTCCTTGATTTAAGGGAAGTGATTGACAAGTCCACAAATTGATAGGTGCAAGTCTTTCACAATCAACTTTATAATTTCACCACTTGAACACACAACAAGATGAACACTCAACAAGAAACAATATGTACAAGTTCAAGAGATGAACACTCACAAACTTCACACTTCTTCAACACAATAGCACACACCCACCGATTTTTTTTCTTTGGTCATCAATAACACTCAACGTTCGGCCCTCTTTACAACATGCAACCTTTCAAGCTCAACCTTGGATCTAGACACCTTAGTGTTGGTGAGAAAGAAACCAACACTAGGAACTTACTAAACAAACAAAACAACACTTAGATCTAAGTATACAACACTATTCTCGGATTCACTTTCTAGTGGACAGATTTTTTTTTTCAGAAAGTTGTCTTGGTGTAGTTTGGTTTTGGCCGAGAACTACTAGCCCAAGATGGGTTATGTTGGAACACAACCGGTCTTGCTTTGATACCAAATGATGCAAGATCAAACCCACAACAACAATATCTCCAAAGGAGTCTCGGATTTCAGTTTACAACACAACAATCCGCAAGTTTCAGTTTTCTGTTTCAGCACAATCCGAGAGGCAAACAAGCTGTTTTTATGTTGTTTTTCAGTTTTTCAGCACACAACAAGAACAACAATAAGATGGATACAAGTGCTAGTGAATCGAAAGAGCCACACCCGGCTTCACTAGACTTTAAGATAACAAGAAGAACAACAACAACAATCCGAGAGAACAAGCTGTTTTGGTATTTTCGGTTTTTCAGCAACAAGATGAACAATAACAACAAGAAAGTAAGATAGTTAACTTGACATACAATATTCAAGAAACTAAGAACCCTAACAACATGAGAGGACCCTAAGCCTAATGAATATTAACACCAAGTTCTTACAAAGACCAAGAGGTACTCACAACCTCAAAACCTTTGTTTCTAGCCAAAGAGACAACCCAAGGATTCCTCTCCTTGTGAGATCTAGAACCGGCTCCTCTTGGAGAAGAAGAGAGTGAAATGTTATCTTTAGGGTTACAAAAATCAGATTTCAAAATAAACTAATGGATGTCTCACTATCATGATCTATTTATACTACAAACAAAGGGCTAAAAGGCCCATCCACCCCTTGCCTATTGGGCCAGCCTTGGAGGCTAGTTTAGGGCCCATTAAGACCCCTTCTTTACACATAAAAAGGCCCATCCGCCCCTTGCCTTTTGGGCCAGCCTTGGAGACTAGTTTATGGCCCATTAACACCCCTCTTCGCACATAAAACGTTCAGGTCCTTGGCTGGTTCGATCTCCAACTCACACACGGCCATTTTGCATGAACAAGGCTCGGAGTTTTTGTAGTTCCCGAGCTCGGCTTCGTGTGAAGGGTCGTGTACTTGTGGAGGCTGCCCCAACCGTATCATGTACCATCTAGGTGCGGCCATGGTGTGTAAATACACCATGGTAATGTCCAAAATGCCCTTAGTTACCCACCAAAACCGTGAACCCTCACTCTCAAATGCTCCAAGCAATCTTCCATATGCGAGATCGCTTTAAGTTACGCTCAAAACGGGCCCGCCATGCATGTTCTTGTATCATCGAGGAGACCAATTCTTGAGCCTCTATGTGTTGGCCTCCAAAGATGGCACCGAAAGGTAAGATGGCCATTTGTCCCGTATCAGAATGGAGGGTTCGGATTTAGTGGAGGTACTTGGCGTCCAAATCCCTCTTGTGGCATTGGAGGGGCTTGGAAATGTAGTGGTCTAGTGGAGTCTCGGTTTGGAGGAAAATAGGTAGTTTGGCTTGCGGTATTAAGTGGAGCTTGGGGTGCATTTAGCATTTGGTGGACTGTTTCGGGGGTGATGGTTGCGGAGGAGGTCCTATCATGACCATTGGTAGATACATGTAGAGGAGTAGAAGGACGAGAGTTCCTTTGACTCTCCACTTGTTCTAATCTCCCACTAATAGTCGACACTTCCCCCCTTATTGCTGCCAAGTCCCCTCTCACGGCCCCAAATTCCAAATTCAACCTTTCAAGTGTCCGGGTAACGGCCTCAAGAGTGACCCTCATAGAATCAAGGGCATTAGTATCCACATTATGAGACGTAGCTCCTTCCATTGTCAAGGTATTATCCGCTTTAGTTCACCACAAGTTCGTGTTCCACAAGTGTTGTGTAATTGGCTAGTAACCGTGAGATTTGTAAGGTATGAGTAAGCTCTTATCCGGAATAGATTCTTGTTTGAAGACTCAAAGAATTCTTGCCGGACTAGAGTCAAAAATCAGCAATTCGTTCAAACGAATAAAAGCACTCAAATAATCGTTGACACGAACAAACGGTTCAAGGAACTAGTTGACAACCTAGTAGGAAGGTACTAGTTTGTTAATTAGTTCTAGGACCAAGTAAGGGAAACCAAGGATCAACAATTAGCAACCAAAGAATATCCTAAGTTGAGCTTATAGCGACGTGGCAGCATGCAATGGTCCCACACGTTCTTCTTCTCTCTTTTTTTTTTTTTTTGTTTTGTGTTAATATTCACACAACTTGTTATAGTTTGCAAAGTGTTTTGGTGGGAAAAATAAAACCTTGTAGTATTTCCCCCTTTTCAAACTCAAGAAAGTGGGGTTTGGTTGACTAATCCCACAAAACAAGGCTCCTTGAATTAGGGAAAAGTGATTGACAAGACTAAAAGGTGATGGGTGCAAGTCTTTCACAACAACTTTATAGCTTGGCTTACCACTTGAGCACACAACAAGATGAACAAGTTCAAAAGATGAACACCTCAACAAACTTCATCAACTTCTTTAGCACATAAACACACAACCACCGATTTTTTTTTTTGGTTATCAACAACATGAAACTTTCGGCCACTTCAAGTCACTACACAATGTTCAAGTTTTCAAGCTCAACTTTTGGATCTAGACACTTTAGTGTTGGTGAGAAAGAACCCAACACTAGAAACTCACTAAACAAGAAAAATAACACCTAGATCTAAACATACAACATCATTCTTGGTTTCAACTTTTAATGGACAGATTTTCAGAATTTCTTTTTAGTGTAGTTTGTTTAAGCCGTGAACTAGCCCAAGATGGGTTATGTTGGAACACAACCGGTCTTGCTTTGATACCAAATGATACAAAATCAAACCAACAACACCAAGAGCTTCAAGTAGGCTCGGATTTCAGTCCAACAACACAAGAACAACAAGTTTAAGTTTCGGTTTTTTCAGCCCACAACACAAGAACAACAAGATAGATAACAATGCTAGTGAATCGAAAAGAGCCCCACACGGCTTCACTAGACTTTAAGATAACAAAATCAACAACAACAACAAGATAAAGAAAGATTGATAACTTGACATATAAGATTCAAGAAACTAAGAACCCTAACATCAAGAGAGGACCCTAAGTCTAATGAATATAAACACCAAGTTCTTACGAGGACCAAGAGGCACTCAACGACCTCAAAACCCTTGTTTCTAGCCAAAGAGACAACACAAGTATCCCTCTACTTGTGAGATAATAGGGGCGGCTTCTATGAGTGGAAGAGAGAGGAAATGTTTAGTGTTTTAGGTTACAAAAATCAGCATTCAAAAACTAAGGGATGACTCTCTAACATGTTCTATTTATACTACAAACAAAAGGGGTAAAATGACCCATCCGCCCTTGCTTCTTGTGCCAACCTTGGAGAGTAGTTTATTACACATTAGGACCTCTCTTCACACATAAAAACGTTTAGGTCCTTGGTTGGTTCAATCACCAACTCACACACGGCCATTTGCATGAACAAAGCTTGGAGTTTTTGTAATTCCCGAGCTTGGCTTCGTGTGAAAGGCCGTGTACCTGTGGAGGCTGCCCTAACCGTATTATGTTCTTATTGTTGTTCATAATGTTCTTGAGGTAAATGTTCAACTAAAGGTGTGTTTGATTTGAAAAGGGGAAGAGAGAGGTTAAGTCATGTGTTTGTCTTGAAAATAGTTTCAAGACAACACTAGAAGAAGCAAATCAGCAAAAGCTCCCTTACCAAAAAAAGTGACAAAACCTTTTTCAAGAAGAACCAAAAAGGAAAGGAATAAAGACAAAGCAAAAAGGTATTTTTCCATTTTGGTGCAACTTGGTGAAAGTTTATTGACACCTTTTCGGCGTTTGAAAAAAAGATTCCAAGGCCTTTTCTTTCATTTCAAAAATTGAAAAAGTCTCACCAAACAAACAAAATTGAATCATTCAAGTTGGACAAGATCAAACATCAGCAAAACAACAACTCTAAACGGCCAAAAATTAAAATTATGGGCCACATCAACAACAAAACTCAAGTCATAATACCTTCCAAGTTTCTTTTCTTGTCTCTACTAGTTTTATTTATATTGACTCCTACACTAGTTGGCAACTAAGTAACAACCTACTAAGTTGTGAACTAGTTTTTGAGTACATCTTCATGTCAACGTTCTTTGTGGTGCTTTGCTCGTTTACAATTCTTAGTTGTTCTTCGTTCAAGTGCGTACAAAAATTCCTTGAGTCTTTAAAACCAAAATCCATTCTAACTCAAGAGTAGACTCATTCTCAAGTTCTCACAAATTGATAGCCGGCTTACAACACTTGAAGAACCAAGTGGGGAAACTGAGTGTGAAGAATGTGTGAGCATATTTTGAACTAATGTTTTGTTGTTTTATAGGTACAATTGCAAATGGAACCCAAAAATTCCAATGCTCCAACTGTGGACAATAATCTTATGAATGTCCTCTTAGCTAGTCTTAAAACTTTGTCTCGAGGCATGGCTAGGATGAAGGCAAATATTGAGAAGTTGGGTTCGGATGTTGCCTCAACAAGTGAAAGATTGGAGAGGGTGGAAAGCCAAAGAACTTCTCGACCTCATACCACTCAAAACACCTCACCTACTATTACTCCCGAGATCTTGCACCAAAGATTGTATCCACCAAGTGCTACAAACCAAGTCAATTTTTTCTCCAAAAGCTGAGAATATGATACAAGATCAATACCACAACAACACCAAGATCTTCAAAGGAGACTCGGATTTCAGTTTAACAACTCAAGAACAACCAGTTTTTAGTTTCTGTTTTCAGCAACAACAACACAACAACAACCAGTTTTTGTTTTTCGGTTTTTCAGCTTAACAATAACACAACCCGAGAACAACAAGTTGATGTTTCGGTTCTTTTCAGCACAACAACACAAGAAGAACAAGATAGGCAACGATGCTAGTGAATCGAAAAGAGCCCCACACGGCTTCACTAGACTTTAAGATAACAAAAATCAGCAACAACAACAAGATAAATAAAGATAGATAACTTGACATAAAACATTCAAGAAACTAAGAACCCTACTTCAAGAGAAGGACCCGAAATCTGCTGAATGTAAACACCAAGTTCTTACGAGGACCAAGAGGTACTTAACAACCTCAAAACCCTTGTTTCTAGCCAAAGATACAACCCAAGTATCCCTCTACTTGTGAGGAGATAGTGGCGGCTCTCTAGAGTGAAATAGAGAGGAAAATGTTTAGTGTTTTAGGTTACAACTTTCAGATCTCAAAAACTACTCAATAACTCTCTAACATGGTCTATTTATACTACAAACAAAAGGGCTAAAAGGCCCATCCGCCCCTTGCCTATTGGGTCAACCTTGGAGGCTAGTTTATGGCCCATTAAGACCCCTTCTTCACACATAAAAGGCCCATCCGCCCCTTGCCTTTTGGGCCAGCCTTGGAGACTAGTTTATGGCCCATTAACACCCCTCTTCACACATAAAAACGTTCAGGTCCTTGGCTGGTTCAATCACCAACTCACACTCGGCCGTTTGCATGAACAAAGCTTGGAGTTTTTGTAATTCCCGAGCTCGGCTTCGTGTGAAGGGTCGTGTACTTATGGAGGCTGCCCCAACCGTATCATGTATCATCTAGGTGCGGCCATGGTGTGTAAATACACCATGGTAATGTCCAAAATGCCCTTAGTTAAGGCCCAAAACCGTGAGTCCTCACTCTTAAATGCTCCAAGCAATCTTCCATACGCGAGATGGCTTTGAGTCACGCTCAAAACGGGTCCTCCATGCATGTTCTTGTATCATCGAGGTGACCAATTCTTGAGCCTCTATGTGTTGGCCTCCAAAGATGTCACCGAAAGATAAGATGGCCATTTGTCCCGTATCATCCTCCCCTTCTTGAAAAGGATTCGACCTCGAAGCCAAACCTTGCAAAACCGAAAAAGAGGACAAACAAATACAAACTCCTCATGGTATGAGGGTTAGGGTTAGCATAACAAATCATCTCAACATGCCAAGGTTGCACATATTTGCAATATAACCAAGAATCCTTTGGGTTGATCGTGAAAAGCTTAGTACAAATGTCACAAAGGAAGTGGCCATGCTGAACATCAATAAATAATGAGCATGGACCGAGACAACTCCTACCATACCCTAAGATGGTACCGGGATCAAATGGGAGAAGTATCCATGGACATGGGTTTCGGCCAATCTCACTTTTCCCTAAGGTGTCGTCCTCAAAATTAGGCATACCCTCTAGCCCATTAGTGGAATTGTCATGAGCACAAAGAGGGTAGAGAAAGGTGTCACACAAGCTAACTTCAGCTATGGTGTCCTTATGCATGTACTCACTAGCTTCAAGTCCATCACCACTAGTATGCTCAATATAGGAAACACATAAAGAAGAAGTAGATGGAATTGCTAAGCATGCACCCCCTTTTATTTCAAGAGAATAATCCCCACATAGATATAGATCACCATGGACAGCAAAGGAATCATTCACAAAAATATTTTTACAAGAATAATCATATTTCGGGTTTCCCAAGTAAAGCAAATCATGGTCATCTTTACCCGATTGACTATTCCTTTTCAAGACTACACATCCCCTACCCTTAAGAGTACTTTCATCTTCCAAGAAGAGATTTCCATCTTTAGGAGAAATGTTGTCACACCATAGTGGGTTAGCATATAGGCTATAGCTTCCAAGGCAAGCTATACCATCATTTTCACCACTAGGTTCATTAGGAATGTTTAAATCATCTTCAAACAAGACATTGTACCTAAAAAGAGTGTGATCTACCTCACGGACAGATTTGGAACAAGCAAGTTCCTCACTCTCTAAATGATCAATATCAAGTTTCAAGGATGTTTCAAACACAATGTTACCCCAAGAAGAGCTCTCGGGTTCATGCTCACTTTGATCAACATTTTCCACATCATCATTCACTTGAGGTTCGTTAATTACATCAAACACATCCTCAAGTGGTGGATAACTTTCACGCATAAGTTGATCAACACAAATTTCAGAAGATAATGTATTTTCATTCAACATAATGGTTTCAACACTAGGTGGACATGGATCGATCTTACAAGAAGAGTCTATCCGGTCATCAATAGGATCAACTAGTGTATCCACACTCACAACATGTACATCATCATCAAGTGGCAAAGAAATAATACACTCACATATAGGCAAGCTACAACTCACACTCAATGGGCTACTAGCCACACAATTATTATTCACATGTACAAAAGTGTAAGAGTTTGCCATTTTACCTTGAAGTCCTTGAGTAGATTCTTCTTTGTCATGGTGTGAAAGTCCTCCAAAAGTTTGGGCAGCAACTTCCTTTCGGCATTGTTCTTCTTCGCTTTCCATGTTGCTACCTGCACAAGTATCCTTAGAGATAGAAGGACAAACGACGTTAGCATGGTTTGGTGGTAATCCCCTTACTTGGCTCCACACAACCTCTCCTTTTTCCACTCTCGGATTACCACCTTTCACTCCCTTACTCCTCTCAATCTTTTGTCTCTCATAATAATTCGGATTGGAGTAGGTAGGAACTTCTTTTTGCGGCCCGGGCAGAATGTACGTCTCGAGGCAATTTCCCCATCGGTCTCTTACAACATTAGGCCAATTTTGCACATTTGGAACTTTATGTTGTGCAAACCAATCGGCGCCTAAACTCACATGACCATAGGTTATGGGAAAAACTTCACACCACACCTCCTCGTGGTAATTAAATTGGGAGAAGACAACTTTTACCCTCTCGGTAACCTTAAATCTGTCCAAGAAGTATGGAACAAGTAAAGGCTCACAAGATAACCCCAAGTAATCAACCATGGACGGAACAATGTAGTTTTTATAGTACCTATCATTTAACACAATGAGGCAGCCCGGTATCCCACAAATGGTCACCTTTCCGGAGTGTACACTCCTTCTTGGATCAACATTGTAAGGCACATGAGTACCCCTCGATTTTGGAGATGTAGATCCTCTTCTTCCCATTGGACAACCTACACTATAGCTAGTATAACCATTCACACCATATCGACCTTGATAAGAAGTACTACAAGGTGGAGAATATGAATCTTCACACTCCTCACGTGTACTCTCATCATAACTCTCATAAGGTTTGCAAATGAAAGGGTTATACCTAACACCAAATCTAGGTTCGGAGTGGAGAGTGCAAGACTCCTCACATGTCCCAACTTCGTCATAAGATCCATCACGAGGTACTACATCACCTCCAAAGTCACCATAAGCACTAGGCACTTCATTCACCTCATTTTCTCCCTCACAATAGTAATTTTCAAATCTGCCTATGTTTTCACCATGGCCATTTTCATAGCCTCCGCAATCTCCCTCGACGTCGTAGCCATAAAAACCCTCACTACAATCATGGCTTCCCATATTGTAGTCACAATAATCCCCGGCTATCAAAGTCATTTTCCTCTTATGTCACCCTTTAAACCTACAAAAATGAACAAACAATATTAGTAGTAAAGCTCCTTCCATTGTCAAGGTATGAGCCGCTTTAGTTCACCACAAGTTCGTGTTCCACAAGTGTTGTATAATTGGCTAGTATCCGTGAGATTTTAAGGTATGAGTAAGCTCTTGTCCGGAATGGATTCTTGTTTGAAGACTCAAAGAATTCTTGCCGGACTAGAATCAAAATCAGCAACTCATTCAAACGAATAAAGCACACAAACAACCGTAGACACGAACAAACGGCTCAAGGAACTAGTTAACAACCTAGTGGGAAGATACTAGTTTGTTAATTAGTTCTAAAACCAAGTTAAGGAAACCAAGAATCAACAATTAGCAACAAAGAATATATCCTAAGTTGAGCTTTAGTGACGTGGCAGCAAGCAATGGCCCCACACGTTCCTCTTCTCTTCGGATTTATATATATATACCTTTTTTTTTTTTTTTTTTTTGTCTTGCTTTAATATTCACACAACTTGTGATAAATTGAAAAGTGTTTTGGTGGGAAAACTAAAATGTTGAAGTCTTATCTCTTTTTCAAACTCAAGACAAGTGGGTTTGGTTGACAATTTCCACAAAACAAGGTTCCTTGATTTAGGGGAAGTGATTGACAAGTCTACAAAGTGATGGGTGTAAGTCTTTCACAATCAACTTTATAATCTTATCACTTGAGCACACAACAAGATGAATATTTCAACAAGATGAACAAGATGACAAGTTCAAGATGAACACTTCAACAACTTCTTCAACTTCTTTAGCATATAAACACAACCACCGATTTTTTTTTTTTTTTTTTTTTTGGTCATCAACAACATTCAGCTTTCGGCCACTTTAGTCACTACACAACATTCAACATTTCAAGCTCAACCTTGGATCTAGACACCTTAGTGTTGGTGAGAAAGAAACCAACACTAGAAACTCAATAAACAAGCAAAATAACACCTAGATCTAGGCATACAACATCATTCTCGGTTTTCACCTTTTAGTGGACAGATTTCAGATTTTTTTTTGTAGTTGTTTAATCCGTGAACTAGCCCAAGATGGGTTATGTTGGAACACAACCGGTCTTGCTTTGATACCAAATGATACAATATCAAACCAACACAACAAGAGCTTCGGATTTTCAGTTTAACACCACAAGAACAACAAGTTTCAGATTCGGTTTTCAGCACAACCCGAGAGCTACAAACTGTTTTTAGTTTCTGTTTTCAGTTTTCAGCAACAACAAGAAGAACAACAAGATGGATAACAAATGCTAGTGAATCGAAAGAGCCCCACACGGCTTCACTAGACTTCAAGATAACGAAATCAACACAACAACAACAAGAATAAGAAAGATAGATAACTTGACATAAAGCATTCAATAAACTAAGAACCCTAACCTCAAGATAGGACCCTAAATCTAATGAATGGAAACACCAAGTTCTTACGAGGACCAAGAGGTACTTAACAACCTCAAAACCCTTGTTTCTAGCCAATGATACAACCCAAGTATCCCTCTACTTGTGAGGAGATAGTGGCGGCTCTCTAGAGTGAAATAGAGAGGAAAAAGTTTAGTGTTTTAGGTTACAACTTTCAGATTTCAAAAACTACTCAATAACTCTCTAACATGGTCTATTTATACTACAAACAAAAGGGCTAAAAGGCCCATCCGCCCCTTGCCATTGGGCCAGCCTTGGAGGCTAGTTTATGGCCCATTAAGACCCCCTTCTTCACACATAAAAGGCCCATCCGCCCCCTTGCCTTTTGGGCCAGCCTTGGAGACTAGTTTAAGGCCCAAAACCGTGAGTCCTCACTCTTAAATGCTCCAAGCAATCTTCCATACGCGAGATGGCTTTGAGTTACTCTCAAAACGGGTCCTCCATGCATGTTCTTGTATCATCGAGGTGACCAATTCTTGAGCCTCTATGTGTTGTCCTCCAAAGATGTCACCGAAAGATAAGATGGCCATTTGTCCCGTATCAGGAATTAGTCGAATAATCTGTATGGAAGATTCTGTGGTACTCAGTTCAGTTCCATAGATTCATGATTGAAAAAATTTAGATCCATAGCGTAGGATACGATTTCTGGTAGGATAGTCGTTTAGGAAAGGATCATAGGACATTTTTGATAAGCAGTCTACTTTAACCTAAATAACCAACCAAATATTAATAAAAATCCATTGATCCTAAATTTTGAGCCTTAATAGACCTAATTTTTGTTTACACCAATTCACCTCCCATTCTAATTGTAATGAACCTATTTTGGCCATGTTCCTCTTGGACATTGTGCATCTCAACTAAAGCAAATGGCCTAAATTAAGGGTGGCTATCATAGAGATGCATTGTTATAAGTGTATATGAAGAAAGAGTGTGAATATAAAAGAAAGTAAGGATGGGTTTGGTAGAACAAGAAAATAAAACCCAAAAAAGAAAAAAAAGAAAAAGAAAAGAGTAAAAGAAACTACACTCAGCCTGAATGGACAATAAAAGAACAAAAAAGCCGAGATAAGGGCGGAATAAGAAAAGTGAATTGGTAAATAAGTGGACCCCAAGTAATAATAGTGCCAAGGAGTCTTAGTCATTAAAATTTCCCAAATATACCATACCAACCCCCAAGCCGATGTTACAAGCTAGAATAAAGCCCTATAGTGATCCTTACCTGACTGTGTGAAAACTAATATAAAGAAAATAAGGGCAAGCCAATGGCATTCTGCGCACAATTCTAGAACTTCTTTCTGAGCGAGAGTGTCTCTTGACCATCCCTAAATTAATATGTTGATCCAGTTAAGTGATTGAGACTTCTTGGATTGTGAGGGTATATAGGTTTCATTGCTAAATTACTTATTTTTCCAGAGAGTGTAACTTGTATGTGTGCATGGTTGTTTGTTGCTAATGTAATGCCGTAAAATTATTCCTTTGTGTCACATTATTGTACTTCATCGTGACATATAGTTGGGTTTTGAAAAAGTTTAAAATAGGAATGGATAATGTGTCTTGAACTGAAATTGATAATCGATTGCCAAAGGTATTTTATGATATTCCTGGTTAAGAATTTTTTTGTTTTGCATTGTTGCTTGAGGACTTGCAAACTTCTAAGTTGAGGGTGTTGATATGCCAAGGTTTCATGGAACTTTCGATGCTTAAAATGATGAAAATATGAATTTACTTAGGTTGTTTTGTCGGAAATGATGTGTGTTTTATCTATGTTGAAAAGAAATTAGGCTGAAAGTGGTGTTGAGTGGAAAAGGATGAGAAACCTCTGAAAAGTGAAAGTACTGATCTAACAATGAGTCATATGGTCACCTAACGACTCGTGGTGATTACATTAAGAAATGGATGATCTCAGCAATGAAGTCAAAGTCCTGAAGATTGATTGAGGTCCCACTGGATACGAGTGAAGGCCACGAGTCCTAATGATAGCCTGGGACTTGTGGTGAGGAGGCATTCTGAGCATCTTGGGTAAAATTCCTGAGGATTAACAAAAGATGCTCTAGTGATAATGAGTGAAGACCATGAGTCGTAAGGATTGCCTACGACTTGTGGTGATGAGTCATTCTAACAACAGACTCAATAGTCATTCTGACAACAGACTAAAAAGTCATGAAAGTGAACATCCACTAGAGTGATGACGACTGGAATCCTATGACTTATTATGTCACCTAACGAGTTGCAACCAATAAAGCAAAAATAGAGCTATGGCAGCAGGAAACGAGTCATGACCAGTCCTAGTGACTAGTTGCCAGAGGCGTTACACTACCAACATAATTTTTCTATTTTATTTTAATTAGATTTCCTTTTTATTTTGGGATACTATAAATACCCTTGGTTATTCTTGTATTAGTTCACACACTTTGAGATATTTTCACATACTTCAAGATCCTTGATACTTTTGTTCTTGTTTTTTGGTATAGTAATTAATCACGACTTTGGATTTTATTCTTTCATCTTTGTGCAAATTAATTTTATGGTTTCTTCCTTTATTTCTATGGATTGTTACATAACTACGAGAGGCCAATTTCCTTGACTAGGGTTGTGAGAACCCTGGTGGAGGAATGAAATAAGACAAGTGAGAGATCAACTCAGAGACTATTTAACTAATTAGATAATGAATTTAAAGGTGTTGGATAGCAAGGATATTGTATGAGGTAGAGTCTTTATATTAATGGAACCAACCCTCTATTTTGACGAGAGGGTAGTAGATATTAAGAGTGTGTCTAACTCTGAAGATGAGAGTTGTGAGGAAGAAGACTCTCCTGCCTCAGAACACCCCTTGGAAGAAAATTTTCCACTATGAAGTAATGTGATTAAGCGTAAGAATCCTAGTACACGAGATAGCTTATTATAGAATGTTGAGGGATCATTCAAGATTTATCATGAATGATTGGTGGCCATTGGTAAACACAACATGAAAAGGCCATTGTTAAAGAAAGTCAGGATTATTACATTTGGGATGAAAAAGTATCTAGAATTTAAAAGAAAGATCAAGTTGTATGATTTAGTATGAACCACCACAAGTGGAGGATCATACTATCCAACTATTATACGGGAGTTTTATGCAAACTATACTGTACCTTTGGAGAACATGTGTAAAAAGGGAAAGAAAGACATGGACAACCCAAACATGGATAGGATACCAGTTCAAGGTGTTATGGTGGACTTGTCTGATCACACAATTAATAGTTTTTTGTATGAAAGGAACTTTATACCTCAACCACTACTCCTGAGTTATATCATAGAGTAAATGAGAAAGCTAATCAATGCCCTTGTTAGCACAAATCTTAGCAGAAAGAGAATTGGAGTGGATGAATAACCCAAGTGCAAGAATTACAAAAGCTGCATTATCTCAGGTAGCAAAGTTCTGGTGGGGAATCATGTGGTTCAGATTAATGTCGATAGCAGGAGACAATATATTAGGTTAAAATAGGGCAGTATATGTAGCAAGTTTTATGTTAGGGTTCCTGTTGAATTTTTGAGAGATAATTGCTGATAAAATTAAGATTCGAGCAATAAGAACCGATATAGCATACCCTTTTCCTTGCTTGATCACTAGGCTATGTAAGGAAGCTTATATCCCTATAATCATTAAAGTAGATAGTAAAGTGAAGACAATGAAGACATATAATTTTGATAGGAGAGATAAAAGTAGGCCTAAATTGAGTTTAGGTAAGGCAGCTAGTCATAGAGATGATACCGCAACCATAGAGGCAACTCATACACCTACACTGCCTCTAGATCTAGACAAGGTATAAAAATTTCACACTACAAAAAAAAAACTACGTTTAGCGATGAAATATACCAACAGACCAATTTCCGTCACTATATAGCGAAAGATTAGCAACGGAATATTCGATTTGGTCACATGCATAGAAATTCAATTTTTATGTATGCTATTAGCAATGAATAAGTGATAGAATTGTGATTCCATCGCTAAATAATTATAGAAAAAATTAGCGCCTAAATATAGTGATGAATTAGTAACAGAACATTAGTCGTTATTTTAATTATTTTGTAGCAATGGATTTAGCAACAGAATATTCGTCGGCACATTTCAGATTTATTTATTTAGAAAATTATTTTATTTACTGACCAAAATTCCATCATAAATATTCATTTTAATTTTTAATTAAATATTTTCAGATCAGTTTGATCTCAACCGTCGATCAAATATGGTCCAACGGCTGAGATCTAAAACTTTTTTTCCTTTTTTTTTAACCAAAAGAGCAAAAACCCTACTCCATTATTTCTACTTCAGTCGCACCTTCCTTTTTTCCCCTCTCTCTCTATGGTTTCTCTCCCTCATCACTATCTCCGACCGTTTGATGTTGGATCACCACCATCATCACCTTTCTTTCTCTCTTCGTCTAGTCACCGTGCCACAGATAATGAAACTCCCTGATATGGTTATGGCTACCCCCACAGGTACACGGCCTTTCACACGAAGCCAAGCGCGGGAATTACAAACACTCCAAGCCTTGTTCATGCAAATGGCCGTGTGTGAGTTGTTGGCCGAACCAACCAAGGGCCTCAACGTCCTTATGTGTGAGGAGGGGCCTAAAGTGTAATAAATTAATTCCCCAATGATACAATATCAAACCAACACCACAAGAGTCTCGGATTTTCAGTTTAACAACTCAAGAACAACAACTTTCAGTTTCGGTTTTTGCAACAATCCGAGAGCAACAAAACTGTTTTTAGTTTCGGTTTTCAGTTTTCAGCAACAAACTGTTTTTGTGTTTTGTTTTCAGTTTTTCAGCAACAACAAGAATAACAACAAGATGGATACAAGTGCTAGTGAATCGAAAGAAGCCCCACACGGCTTCACTAGGCTTTTAAGATAACAAGATGAACAACAACAACAAGATAAGATAAAGATAGATAACTTGACATACAATATTCAAGAAACTAAGAACCCTAACAACATGAGAGGACCCTAAGCCTAATGAATATTAACACCAAGTTCTTACAAAGACCAAGAGGCACTCACAACCTCAAAACCTTTGTTTCTAGCCAAGAAAGACAACACAAGTATTCCTCTACTTGTGAGATCTAGGGACGGCTCCTCTTGAAGAAGAAGAGAGTGAAATGTTATCTTTAGGGTTGTGATTTTCAGATTTCAAAATAAACTAATGAATAACTCTCTAACATGGTCTATTTATACTACAAACAAAAGGGCTAAAAGGCCCATCCGCCCCTTGCCTATTGGGCCAGCTTTGGAGACTAGTTTAGGGCCCATTAAGACCCCTTCTTCACACATTAAAAGGCCCATCCGCCCCTTGCCTTTTGGGCCAGCCTTGGAGACTAGTTTAAGGCCCAAAACCGTGAGTCCTCACTCTTAAATGCTCCAAGCACTCTCCCATACGCGAGATGGCTTTGAGTTACTCTCAAAACGGGTCTTCCATGCATGTTCTTGTATCATCGGGGTGACCAATTCTTGAGCCTCTATGTGTTGGCCTCCAAAGATGTCACCAAAAGATAAGATGGCCATTTGTCCCGTATCATCCTTCCCTTCTTGAAAAGGATTCGACCTCGAATCCAAACCTTGCAAAATCAAAACAAAAGAAAAACAAGTACACATCCTCATGACATGAGGGTTAGGGTTGGTGCAACAAAAATCAATCTAACGAATAACATCATCATGCCAAGGTTGCACATATTTGCAATATAACCAAGAATCCTTTGGGTTGATCGTGAAAAGCTTAGTACAAATGTCACAAAGGAAGTGGCTATGATGAACATCAATAAATAATGAGCATGGACCGAGACAACTCCTACCACGCCCTAAGATGGTACCGGGATCAAATGGGAGAAGTAGCCATGGACATGGGTTTCGGCCAAGCTCGCTTTTCCCTAAGGTGTCGTCCTCAAAATTAGGCATACCCCCTAGCCCATTAGGGGAAATGTCATGAGCACTCAGAGGGTAGAGAAAGGTGTCACACAAGCTAACTTCAGCTATGGTGTCCTTATGCATGTACTCACTAGCTTCAAGTCCATCACCACTAGTATGCTCAACATAGGAAACACATAAAGAAGAAGTAGATGGAATTTCTAAGCATGCACCACCTTTTATTTCAAGAAAATAATCCCCACATAGATATAAATCACCATGGGCAGCAAAGGAATCATTCACAAAAATATTTTTACAAGAATAATCATATTTCGGGTTTCCCAAGTAAAGCAAATCATGGTCATCTTTACCCGATCGACTATTCCTTTTCAAGACTACACATCCCCTACCCTTAAGAGTACTTTCATCTTCCAAGAAGAGATTTCCATCTTTAGGAGAAATGTTGTCACACCATTGTGGGTTAGCATATAGGCTATAGCTTCCAAGGCAAGCTATACCATCGTATTCACCACAAGGTTCACTAGGAATGTTTAAATCATCTTCAAACAAGACATTGTACCTAAAAAGAGTGTGATCTACCTCACGGACAGATTTGGAACAAGCAAGTCCCTCACTCTCTAAATGATCAATATCAAGTTTCAAGGATGTTTCAAACACAATGTTACCCCAAGAAGAGCTCTCGGGTGCATTCTCACTTCGATCAACATTTTCCACATCATCATTCACTTGAGGTTCGTTAATTACATCAAACACATCCTCAAGTGGTGGATAACTTTCACGCATAAGTTGATCAATACAAATTTCAGAAGATAATGTATTCTCATTCAACATAATGGTTTCAACACTAGGTGGACATGGATCGATCTTACAAGAAGAGTCTATCCGGCCATCAATAGGATCAACTAGTGTATCCACACTCACAACATGTACATCATCATCAAGTGGCAAAGAAATAATACACTCACATATAGGCAAGCTACAACTCACACTCAATGGGCTACTAGCCACACAATTATCATTCACATGTACAAAAGTGTAAGAGCTTGCCATTTTACCTTGAAGTCCTTGAGTAGATTCTTCTTTGTCATGGTGTGAAGGTCCTCCAAAAGTTTGGGCAGCAACTTCCTTTCGGCATTGTTCTTCTTCGCTTTCCATGTTGCTACCTACACAAATGTCCTTAGAAATGGAAGGACAAACAATGTTAGCATGGTTTGGTGGTAATCCCCTTACTTGGCTCCACACAACCTCTCCTTTTTCCACTCTCGGATTACCACCTTTCACTCCCTTACTCCTCTCAATCTTTTGTCTCTCATAATAATTCGGATTGGAGTAGGTAGGAACTTCTTTTTGCGGCCCGGGCAGAATGTAAGTCTCGAGGCAATTTCCCCATCGGTCTCTCACAATATTAGGCCAATTTTGCACATTTGGAACCTTATGTTGTGCAAACCAATCGGCGCCTAGACTCACATGACCATAGGTTATGGGAAAAACATCACACCATACCTCCTCATGGTAATTAAATTGGGAGAAGACAACCTTTACCCTCTCGGTAACCTTAAACCTGTCCAAGAAGTATGGAACAAGTAAAGGCTCACAAAATAACCCCAAGTAATCAACCATGGACGGAACAATGTAGTTTCTATAGTACTTATCGTCTAACACAACGAGGCAGCCCGGTATCCCACAAATGGTCACCTTTCCGGAGTGTACACTCCTTCTCGGATCAACATTGTAAGGCACAAGAGTACCCCTCGATTTCGGAGATGTAGATCCTCTTCTTCCCATTGGACAACCTACACTATAGCTAGTATAACCATTCACACCATATCGACCTTGATAAGAAGTACTACAAGGTGGAGAATATGAATCTTCACACTCCTCACGTGTACTCTCATCATAACTCTCATAAGGTTTGCAAATGAAAGGGTTATACCTAACACCAAATCTAGGTTCGGAGTGGAGAGTGCAAGACTCCTCACATGTCCCAACTTCGTCATAAGATCCATCACGAGGTACTACATCATCTCCAAAGTCACCATAAGCACTAGGAACTTCATTCACCTCATTTTCTCCCTCACAATAGTAATTTTCAAATCTGCCTATGTTTTTACCATGGCCATTTTCATAGCCTCCGCAATCTCCCTCGACGTCGTAGCCATAAAAACCCTCACTACAATCATGGCTTCCCGTATTGTAGTCACAATAATCCCCGGCTATCAAAGTCATTTTCCTCTTATGTCACCCTTCAAACCTACAAAAATGAACAAACAATATTAGTAGTAAAGCTCCTTCCATTGTCAAGGTATTAGCCGCTTAATCACCACAAGTTAGTGTCCCACAAGTGTTGTATAATTGGCTAGTAACCGTGAGATGTTAAGGTAGGAGTAAGCTCTTGTCCGGAATGGATTCTTGTTTGAAGACTCAAAGAATACTTGCCGGACTAGAGTCAAAAATCAGCAACTCATTCAAACGAACAAAAAGCACACAAATAATCGTTGACACCAATAGACGGCTCAAGGAACTAGTTGACAACCTAGTGGGAAAATACTAGTTTGTTAATTAGTTCTAAGTCCAAATAAGGGAAACCAAGAATCAACAATTAGCAACAAAGAATATATCCTAAGTTGAGCTTATAGTGACGTGGCATCAAGCAATGGCCCACACGTTTTTCTCTTCGGGTTTAGGTATATATATATAAATATATATTTTTTTTGTCTTGAATTAATATTCACACAACTTGTAAGAAATTGAAAAGTGTTTTGGTGGGAAAACTTAAAAATTTGAAGTCTTGACTTTTGGTTCAATCTCAAGAAAGTGGGTTTGGTTGACAATTTCCACAAAACAAGGTTCCTTGATTTAAGGGAAGTGATTGACAAGTCTACCAAGTGATGGGGCAAGTCTTTCACAATCAACTTTATAATTTCACCACTTGAACACATAACAAGATGAATATTTCAACAAGATGAACAAGATGATAAGTTCAAGATGAACACTCCCACCACTTCTTTAGCACATAAACAAACAACCACCGATTTGTCTTTGGTTATCAACACACACAACTTTCGGCTACTCCCAAGTCACTACACAATCTTCAAATTTTCAAGCTCAACTTTCGGATCTAGACTCTTTAGTGTTGGTGAGAAAGAAACCAACACTAGAAACTCACTAAACAAGCAAAATAACTCCTAGATCTAAGTATACAACAACCTTCTCGGTTTTCACCTTTTAGTGGACAGATTTCAGATTTTTTTTTTTTTGTAGTTTGTTTAATCCGAGACTAGCCCAAGATGGGTTATGTTGGAACACAACCGGTCTTGCTCTGATAACAAATGATACAATATCAAACCAACACCACAAGAGTCTCGGATTTTCAGTTTAACAACTCAAGAACAACAACTTTCAGTTTCGGTTTTTGCAACAATCCGAGAGCAACAAAACTGTTTTTAGTTTCGGTTTTCAGTTTTCAGCAACAAACTGTTTTTGTGTTTTGTTTTCAGTTTTTCAGCAACAACAAGAATAACAACAAGATGGATACAAGTGCTAGTGAATCGAAAGGAGCCCCACACGGCTTCACTAGGCTTTTAAGATAACAAGATGAACAACAACAACAAGATAAGATAAAGATAGATAACTTGACATGCAATATTCAAGAAACTAAGAACCCTAACAACATGAGAGGACCCTAAGCCTAATGAATATTAACACCAAGTTCTTACAAAGACCAAGAGGCACTCACAACCTCAAAACCTTTGTTTCTAGCCAAGAAAGACAACACAAGTATTCCTCTACTTGTGAGATCTAGGGACGGCTCCTCTTGAAGAAGAAGAGAGTGAAATGTTATCTTTAGGGTTGTGATTTTCAGATTTCAAAATAAACTAATGAATAACTCTCTAACATGGTCTATTTATACTACAAACAAAAGGGCTAAAAGGCCCATCCGCCCCTTGCCTATTGGGCCAGCTTTGGAGACTAGTTTAGGGCCCATTAAGACCCCTTCTTCACACATTAAAAGGCCCATCCGCCCCTTGCCTTTTGGGCCAGCCTTGGAGACTAGTTTAAGGCCCAAAACCGTGAGTCCTCACTCTTAAATGCTCCAAGCACTCTCCCATACGCGAGATGGCTTTGAGTTACTCTCAAAACGGGTCTTCCATGCATGTTCTTGTATCATCGGGGTGACCAATTCTTGAGCCTCTATGTGTTGGCCTCCAAAGATGTCACCGAAAGATAAGATGGCCATTTGTCCCGTATCACCCAAGGAGGCCACAACAAAGCAAGGGCGGATGGGTCCTTTTTACTCATTTTGTTGTAGTATAAATAGAAGGTGATAGTGAGATATCCACTAGTTCATTTTGAAATCTGAAAATTGTAACCTAAAACTCCAAAATATCTTCTCTCTTCTTCTCCAAGAAGCCGTTCCTAGGTCTCACAAGTATAGGAATACTTGTGTTGTCTCTTTGGCTAGAAACAAGGGTTTTGAGGTTGTTGAGTGCCTCTTGGTCCTTGTAAGAACTTGGTGTTTATATTCATTAGACTTAGGGTCCTCTCTTGATGCTAGGGTTCTTAGTTTCTTGAATGTTATATGTCAAGTTATCTATCTTTCATTATCTTGTTGTTGTTGTGTTGCTTTTGTTTATCTTGAAAGTCTAGTGAAGCCGTGTGGGGCTTGTTTCGATTCACTAGCATTGTTGTATCTCTTGTTGTTCTCGGATTGTGGCTTAAAAACCGAAACTATCTCTTGTGTTGTAATCTAAAAAACGAAACTTAAAACTTGTTGTCCTTGTGTTGTTGGACTGAAATCCGAACTCTTGTGGTTGTTGGTTTGATCTTGTATCATTTGGTATCAAAGCAAGACCGGTTGTGTTCCAACATAACCCATCTTGGGCTAGTTCACGGGTTAAACAAACTACAAAAAAAAAATTCTGAAATCTGTCCACTAAAAGTTGAAAACCGAGAATGATGTTGTATGCCTAGATCTAGGTGTTATTTTGCTTGTTTAGTGAGTTTCTAGTGTTGGTTTCTTTCTCACCAACACTAAGGTGTCTAGATCCGAGGTTGAGCTTGAAGTGTTGAATGTTGTGTAGTGACTTGAAGTGGCCGAAAGTTGAATGTTGTTGATGACCAAAGGAAAAATCGGTGGTTGTGTGATTATGTGTTAAGGAAGTATTGAAGTTTGTGGAGTGTTCATCTTTTGAACTTGTGCATATTGTTCCTCTTGTTGAAGTGTTCATCTTGTTGTGTGCTCAAGTAGTAAACTTATAAAGTTGATTGTGAAAGACTTGCACCCATCACCTTGTAGCCTTGTCAATCACTTCCCCTAAATCAAGGAACCTTGTTTTGTGGAAATTGTCAACCAAACCCACTTTCTTGAGTTTGAAAAAGAAGTTAAGACTTCAAAATTTTAGTTTTCCCACCAAAACACTTTTCCATTTATCACAAGTTGTGTGAATATTAAATCAAGACAAAAAAAATATATATATATATATAAATCCGAAGAGAAGAAGAACGTGTGAGGGCCATTGCATGCTACCATGTCACTATAAGCTCAACTTAGGATATTCTTTGGTTGCTAATTGTTGATTCTTGGTTTCCCTTATTTGGTCTTAGAACTAATTAACAAACTAGTATTCCTTCCACTTGATACAATATCAAACCCACAACAACAAGAGGTCGGATTTCAACCAACAACCACAAGAACTACAACTTTTAGTGTTCGGTTTTTAGAATGCAACACAAGAGATAGTTTCGGTTTTTAGGTCACAATCCGAGAATAACAAGAGAAGCAACAATGCTAGTGAATCGAAACAAGCCCCACACGGCTTCACTAGACTTTCAAGATAAGCACAAGTAACACAATAACAACAAGATAAGGAAAGATAGATAACTTGACATACAATATTCAAGAAACTAAGAACCCTAACAACATGAGAGGACCCTAAGCCTAATGAATATTAACACCAAGTTCTTACAAAGACCAAGAGGCTCTCAACAACCTCAAAACCTTTGTTTCTAGCCAAGGAGACAACACAAGTATTCCTCTACTTGTGAGATCTAGGGACGGCTTCCTTGAGAGGAAGAGAGAAGATATTTTGAAGTGTTTAGGTTACAATTTCTGATTTCAAAATGAACTAAGGGATTTCTCACTATAAGGTTCTATTTATACTACAACAAAAGGAGCAAAAGGACCCTTCCGCCCTTGCCTTTGTTGTGGCCTCCTTGGTGAATTAATTTATTACACTTTAGGACCCTCCTCACACATAAGGACGTTGAGGCCCTTGCTTGGTTCGGCCAACAACTCACACACGGCCATTTGCATGAATAAGGCTTGGAGTGTTTGTAATTCCCGCGCTTGGCTTCGTGTGAAAGGCTGTGTACTTGTGGGGGCAGCCATAACCATATCATCCTCTCCATCTTGAGAGGAATTTGACCTCAAATTCGGCATTTGATCATCTTCAACCGCATCTACGAGGGAGAGATCCCCGACGTTGAAGGTGTTGTGCACTTGATATTCCGGTGGTAGGTCAATCTTGTAGGCATTGTCGTTGATCCTCTCAAGTACTTAGAAAGGACCATCACCTCTTGGCAGCAACTTGGACTTCCTTTGAGCCGGGAACCGATCTTTTCGAAGATGCACCCACACCCAATCTCCGGGTTCTAGCACTAGCTTCCTTCTCCCTTTGTTTGCCCGTTTTGCAACCTCTTGGTTCTTCCTTTCAAGCTTAATCCGTACTGCCTCATGCATTTTCTTCATGGCCTCGGCTCTTTTATTTCCATCTAAGCTGGTCATGAGATCACTAGACAAAGGAGTGAGATCTAAAGGGGTAAGGGGGTTTAGGCCGTAAACACATTCAAAGGGAGTCATTCCCGTACTCGAATGTATTACCCGATTGTATGCAAATTCCACCAAGGGTAGGTGTTCTTCCCATGAAGTCAGCTTACCTTTAACCATAGAACATAGCATAGACCCTAAGGTTCTATTTACTACCTCCGTTTGGCCGTCGGTTTGTGGGTGGCAAGACGTGGAGAAAAGTAACTTCGTCCCAAGCCTACCCCACATGGACTTCCAAAAGAGACTTAGGAACTTGGAGTCCCTATCACTCACAATGGTCCTTGGTATCCCGTGGAGCTTTACAACATGTTCAACAAATAATGAAGCCACACTAGGAGCGTCCTCGGTTTTAGTACATGGAATAAAGTGAGCCATTTTAGAGAACCTATCAACAACCACAAAAATGCTATCTCGCCCCTTTCTAGTCCTTGGCAGCCCCAAAACAAAATCCATTGATATGTCCAGCCAAGGTCTAAGGGGAGTAGGGAGTGGGGTGTATAATCCTTGAGGTCGGAGGCGGGATTTAGCACTCCGGCAGGCCGCACATTGACTACAAATTTTTGTGACATCTTTGCGCATTTTTGGCCAATAGAAGTTCTCCTCTAGGATTCCGAGGGTCTTGTCTACCCCAAAATGACCCATGAGGCCCCCGTCGTGGGCCTCCCTCACAAGCAATTCCCTCCAAGAACTAGAAGGAACACATAATCTCCTTCCTTTGAACAAATATCCCTCGAACCGAGAGTAGGAGGAATGGTTATTTTCCTTAAGCCAACGGTCCCTTCCCCACTCTTTGCATTCCCTAAAAATAGGAGCAAAGGTTGGATCCTCGGGATACAACATCCGCAAGCTCTCAAAACCCATTAACTTCGACGACAAGGTAGCAACAAGCACATGCTTCCGGGACAAGGCATCGGCAACAACATTTTCCTTTCCCCTTTTGTAATGAATTACATAGGGGAAAGTTTCGATGAACTCAATCCACTTAGCATGACGCCTATTCAGCTTGTCTTGGCTCTTAAGGTGTTTCAACGATTCATGATCCGTTCGTATCACAAACTCCTTAGGCCACAAATAGTGTTGCCAATTTCCCAAAGCTCTAACAAGGGCGTACAACTCCAAATCGTAAGTCGAATAATTAAGAGTTGCCCCTTTGAGCTTTTCACTGAAATAGGCAACGGGCTTACATTCTTGCATCAAAACAGCCCCGATGCCGACCTTACTAGCATCACACTCTACCTCAAACATTTTATCAAAATCGGGTAATTGCAATAAAGGCGCCGAGACGAGCATAGCTTTCAAGGACTCGAAAGCCTTAGCTTGCTCTTCACCCCACTTGAAGGGTCCGTCCTTTCTAATTACCTCAGTTAAGGGGGCTGCTATGGAACTAAATCCTTTGACAAACCTCCTATAAAAGCTTGCCAACCCGTGGAAACTTCGGATTTCTCCAATAGTTTTAGGGGTCGGCCAACTTCGTATAGAGTCTATCTTGGAGTCGTCCACTTCCACGCCCTTTGAGCTAACAACAAAACCCAAGAACACAACTTTATCAACACCAAAAGAACACTTCTCCATGTTGGCATACAACTTCTCCTTTCGGAGTACATCAAACACACATCTTAAATGCATTGTATGGTCATCAATAGATTTACTATATACCAACACATCATCAAAGTAAACTACCACAAACTTTCCAATAAATGGCTTCATCACATGATTCATTAGCCGCATGAAAGTACTTGGAGCATTTGTTAGGCCGAATGGCATAACCATCCATTCATAGAGACCAAATTTAGTCTTGAAGGCGGTTTTCCATTCATCACCGGGTTGCATTCTTATTTGGTGATAGCCACTCCTTAAATCAATCTTGGAAAATAAACACGAACCATTCAATTCATCCAGCATATCATCTAACCTAGGGATAGGATGACGATATTTTACCGTAATCTTATTGATGGCTCGGCAGTCCACACACATACGCCAAGTTCCATCCTTCTTAGGCACTAGTAGCACCGGAACCGCGCACGGACTCATGCTCTCCTTGATGTAACCTTTGTTGAGGAGTTCCTCAACTTGATGTTGCAATTCTTTGGTGTCCGTAGGGTTGCTCCTGTAAGCCGGCTTATTTGGCAATTGTGAGCCCGGCACAAAGTCAATTTGATGCTCAATTCCCCGAAGTGGGGGCAATCCTTGCGGAAGTTCTTTAGGAAGTACATCCTCATAATCCTGCAACACACGAGAAATCAAAGGAGAAATACAAGGATTAGTGGGGTTAGTGTTAAAGCAATGGGCCAAAAGTAGCATCGGCTTGTTTTCATCGTGGTCCATGAAAAGTTCCTTCCTCCTAGCCAACATCACTACGTTTTCCCTTTCCATTGGCGTTGAGGTAGTCTCGGATGTGCCTACCTCCTCACCTACGGCCTCCCTTCCCTTTTCTCCCTTCTCGGGTTCTCCCCCTTTCCCTTTCAATTCTCTCATCTTTTGGTACCACGCATTCACTTGGGAGGGTGAAAGAGGGTGAAGTGTGACCCTTCGGCCATCCTTCTCAAGCGTGTACCTGTTGGTCCTCCCATCGTGTTTAGTAGACCTATCATATTGCCAAGGTCTACCCAACAACAAGTGACATGCTTGCATTGGAATCACGTCACAAAGTACTTCATCGTGGTAGTTGCCCACCTTAAATCTAATCACACATTGCCGTGTGACCTTCAACTCGCCACAATCATTCAACCATTGTAGCTTGTATGGACTAGTGTGTGGTGTAGTCGGTAGCTTCAGAAAATTCACCATAGCATGGCTCGCAACATTGGTACAACTATCACTATCAATTACCAAGGTGCACACACTCTCCTTTACAAGGCACTTAGTATGGAATAGATTTTCCCTTTGGCTCGGGTCATCTACCGCCTTACTAATCATAACGCGCCTAACCACAAAGTTCGGAACCACACATTCCCCTTCTTGAGGATAGACATCTTCACCATCATCTACTCCTTCCTCATTCGGTTCATGTTCGGCTTCCTCTCCATCTTGAGGCTCGGCCTCAATCTCCCCCCTTTCGGACACCACCTCCTCACCAAGGTAGTATACCTTCCCTTCCCGTAGGATCACATTACGCCGGTTCGGACATTCATTTGCCTTATGCCTCCAACCTTGGCACTTGAAACATTGGAACCCCTTTGGGTTGGGGTACTTGTGAGCCTCCAGCTTCGGAGGAAACTTAGGAGCTGTTTTGGGTTCGGGCAGCTTCATAGGACCGGGTTGGTCCTTGTTTTTGGTCCAACCCGAGGGGGTTTGGACCCTTGCCTTGAAGGTCGATCTCTCCTTAAGTTCCCTCTCAATTTCTAGGGCCGCTTGGAATATACCATCAATAGTCTCAAACCGATGAAGGGTTAAGTGAGTGGAAATCTCTTTGTTCAATCCACACTTGAACCGGATGATGTCGTGGCTGATTTGTTCCCCACGGTGATCAAGTTTCAACATGAGTTGTTGGAACTCGTCAAAGTAGGCCATCACACTCTTGCCTCCTTGCCGCAAGCCATATAATCTAGCAAGCAATTCATGTCGGTATCTCTCGGGAAGGTATCGTTGCCTCATCAAATACCTTAACCGAAACCAAGGTGGCGGCTGCCCATCAACCAATTCATTACCAAATCGTTTAAGATATTCCCACCAAGTGTTAGCATAGCCCTCAAGGTGAGCTATAGCATAGCAACTCTTCTTTTCTTCCGAGATGTCATTAACTTGGAAGACCTTGTCACAAGCCGATTCCCAAGTTAAGTAGGCCTCGGGATCACTTTCACCCTTAAAGATAGGTAGGCTCAACTTGATGGTGTTGATGCCTACGTCTCTCTCTTGGTGCCGGTTTCCCCTATCTCCATACCCCCGGTATCGTCTCGGTTCCCCCCGGCCCCCTCTTAACTCCTCCTCCCTCATATAAGCATCATCATAGGCTCCCTCCCCATCATACTCCTCTCTACCGTATCCGTCATAGTGGGCTGGTCGGCCTTGGCCATTTTGATTCGTAGGGATTGGAATTTGTGGTCTTTGGTTTAGTGGAGCTTGGAAAGGAGGGTTCGGATTTAGTGGTGGTGCTTGGCGCCCAAATCCTTCGTGTGGAATTGGAGGAGTTTGGAAATGTGGTGGTCTAGTGGAGTCTCGGGTTGGAGGAAAAGTGGTAGATTGGTTGGTGGTATTTTGTGGAGCTTGAGGTGCATTTAACATTTGGTGGACCATTTCGGGAGTGATGGTTGCGGAGGAGGTCCGATCATGGCCATTGGTAGAGACATGTAGAGGAGTCGATGGTCGAGAGTTCCTTTGACTCTCCACTTGATCTAGTCTCCCACTAATAGTCGATACTTCCCCCCTTATGGCTGCCAAATCCCCTCTCACGGCCCCAAATTCCGAGTTCATTCTTTCAAGTGTCCGAGTAACGGCCTCAAGAGTGGCCCTCATTGAATCAAGTGCATTAGTATCCGGATTATGAGATGTTGTTCCTTCCATCGTCAAGATATTAGCCGCTTAGTCACCACAAGTTCGGGTCTCACAAGTGTTGTGTAATTGGCTAGTAACCGTGAGATTTACAAGGTTTGAGTAAGCTCTTGGCCGGAATGGATTCTTGTTTGAAGACTCAAAGAATTCTTGCCGGACTAGAACCAAAATCAGCAACTCATTCAAACGAATAAAAGCACACAAATAATCGATGACACGAATAGACGGCTCAAGGAACTAGTTGACAACCTAGTGGATAAATACTAGTTTGTTAATTAGTTCTAAGTCCAAATAAGGGAAACCAAGAATCAACAATTAGCAACAAAGAATATATCCTAAGTTGAGCTTATAGTGACATGATAGCATGCAATGGCCCACACGTTTTTCTCTTCGGGTTTGGATGTATATATATATATATATATTTTTTTTTTGTCTTGAATTAATATTCACACAACTTGTAAGAAATTGGAAAGTGTTTTGGTGGGAAACTAAAATTTGAAGTCTAGAACTCCTTTTCCAACTCAAGAAAGTGGATTTGGTTGACAATTTCCACAAAACAAGGTTCCTTGATTTAAGGGAAGTGATTGACAAGTCTACAAAGTGATGAGTGCAAGTCTTTCACAATCAACTTTATAAGTTTACCACTTGAACACACAACAAGATGAACACTCAACAAGAGGAACAATAGGCACAAGTTCAAGAGAGGAACACTTCACAACTTCAACACTTCCTTAGCACATTATCACACATCCACCGATTTTTCTTTGGTCATCAATAACATTCAACTTTCGGCCACCTTACAACATGCAACTTTTCAAGCTCAACCTTGGATCTAGACACCTTAGTGTTGGTGAGAAAGAAACCAACACTAGAAACTCACTAAACAAGCAAAATGGCTCCTAGATCTAAGTATACAACACCTTTCTCGGTTTCAACTTTAGTGGACAGAAATTTCAGATTTCAGAATTTTTTTTTTTTGGTGTAGTTTGGTTTTAAGCCGAGAACTACTAGCCCAAGATGGGTTATGTTGGAACACAACCGGTCTTGCTTTGATACCAAATGATACAATATCAAACCCACAACAACAAGAGGTCGGATTTCAACCAACAACCACAAGAACTACAACTTTTAGTGTTCGGTTTTTAGAATGCAACACAAGAGATAGTTTCGGTTTTTAGGTCACAATCCGAGAATAACAAGAGAAGCAACAATGCTAGTGAATCGAAACAAGCCCCACACGGCTTCACTAGACTTTCAAGATAAGCACAAGTAACACAATAACAACAAGATAAGGAAAGATAGATAACTTGACATACAATATTCAAGAAACTAAGAACCCTAACAACATGAGAGGACCCTAAGCCTAATGAATATTAACACCAAGTTCTTACAAAGACCAAGAGGCTCTCAACAACCTCAAAACCTTTGTTTCTAGCCAAGGAGACAACACAAGTATTCCTCTACTTGTGAGATCTAGGGACGGCTTCCTTGAGAGGAAGAGAGAAGATATTTTGAAGTGTTTAGGTTACAAATTCTGATTTCAAAATGAACTAAGGGATTTCTCACTATAAGGTTCTATTTATACTACAACAAAAGGAGCAAAAGGACCCTTCCGCCCTTGCCTTTGTTGTGGCCTCCTTGGTGAATTAATTTATTACACTTTAGGCCCCTCCTCACACATAAGGACGTTGAGGCCCTTGCTTGGTTCGGCCAACAACTCACACACGGCCATTTGCATGAATAAGGCTTGGAGTGTTTGTAATTCCCGCGCTTGGCTTCGTGTGAAAGGCCGTGTACTTGTGGGGGCAGCCATAACCATATCACCACTAGGTTGTCAACTAGTTCCTTGAGCCGTTTATTCGCGTCAACGATTATTTGTGTGCTTTTATTCGTTTGAATGAGTTGCTGATTTTGATTCTAGTCCAGCAAGAATTCTTTGAGTCTTCAAACAAGAATCCATTCTGGCTAAGAGCTTACTCAAACCTTGTAAATCTCACGGTTACTAGCCAATTATACAACACTTGTGGAACACGGACTTGTGGTGACTAAAGCGGTTAATACCTTGACGATGGAAGGAACAACTTCTCATAATGCAGATACTAATGCTCTTGACTCAATGAGGGCCACTCTTGAGGCCGTTACTCGGACACTTGAAAGGATGAACTCGGAATTTGGAGCCGTGAGAGGGGACTTGGCAGCAATAAGGGGGGAAGTATCGACTATTAGTGGGAGGCTAGATCAAGTGGAGAGTCAAAGGAACTCTCGGCCATCGACTCCTCTACACGTATCCACCAATGGTCATGATAGGACCTCCTCCGCAACCATCACCCCCGAAATGATCCACCAAATGTTAAATGCACCCCAAGCTCCACTAAATACCGCAACCCAATCTACCAATTTTCCTCCAAACCGAGACTCCACTAGACCACTACATTTCCAAGCTCCTCCAATTCCGCAAGAGGGATTTGGACGCCAAACACCTCCCCTAAATCCGAACCCTCCCTTCCAAGCTCCACTAAACCAAAGACCAAAAATTCCAATTCCTACGAATCAAAATGGCCAAGGCCGACCAGCCCACTTTGACGGATACGGTAGAGAGGAGTATGATGGAGAGGGAGCCTATGATGATGCATATATGAGGGAGGAGGAGTTAAGAGGGGGCCGGGGGGAACCTAGGAGATATCGGGGGTATGGAGAAAGGGGAAACCGACACCAAGAGAGAGACGTAGGCATCAACACCATCAAGTTGAGCTTACCTATCTTTAAGGGTGAAAGTGACCCCGAGGCCTACTTAACTTGGGAATCGGCTTGTGACAAAGTTTTCCAAGTTAATGACATCTCGGAAGAAAAGAAGAGTTGCTATGCTATAGCTCACCTCGAGGGCTATGCTAATACTTGGTGGGAGTATGTTAAGCGATTTGGTAATGAATTGGTTGACGGGCAGCCACCACCTTTGATACGTTCCGTATTGGCCTTGGTGGGGGTGATGAATGCGTGCAGGTGGGGCCCAAGTGGGGTCGCCATCTTCTCGGGTTGGCCTTGGTGGGGGTGTCTTGGAAGGGTTCGTGATCCCGTGAGCGGGTAGCTGTCCCGCGCGATTCTGGCCTATAAAGGGTGGGTTGCTGCCTCGCTCTACCAGCTATAGCTTTTAGAGCAGTTGGTTAGCAGCCTGTCCTTAAGGTTGGTATCAGAGCGGAGGTCACGGGTTCGAATCCCGCTTACACCATGCGCAGGTCCGAGGCGTATCAAGCTTACACCATGCGCAGGTACGAGGACGTACCTCTTCAAAGGAAGAGGGGATGATACGTTCCGTATTGGCCTTGGTGGGGGTGATGAATGCGTGCAGGTGGGGCCCAAGTGGGGTCGCCATCTTCTCGGGTTGGCCTTGGTGGGGGTGTCTTGGAAGGGTTCGTGATCCCGTGAGCGGGTAGCTGTCCCGCGCGATTCTGGCCTATAAAGGGTGGGTTGCTGCCTCGCTCTACCAGCTATAGCTTTTAGAGCAGTTGGTTAGCAGCCTGTCCTTAAGGTTGGTATCACAACAAGTTTCAGTTTTCTGTTTTGAGACAACCCGAGAGAACAACAAACTGTTTTTAAGTTTCTGTTTTCAGATTTTCAGCAAGAACACAAACTGTTTTTGTTTTGTTTTCAGTTTTTCAGCAACAATAACAAGAACAACAAGATGGATACAAATGCTAGTGAATCGAAAGAGCCACACCCGGCTTCACTAGACTTTCAAGACAACAAGATGAACAACAAGAATGACAAGTTTCTGTTTCAGATTTTCAGCAACAATACAACAACAACAAACTGTTTTTGTGTAGTTTTCTGTTTTTTCAGCAAGATGAACAATAACAACAAGATAAAATAAAGATAGATAACTTGACATAAACCACTCAATAATCTAAGAACCCTAACCTCAAGATAGGACCCCTAAATCTACTGATGGAGAACACCAAGTTCTTACGAGGACCAAGAGGTACTTTACAGCCTCAGAACCCACATTTCTAGCCAAAGATTCAACAAAGTGATTCCACACTTGTGTTGACAGATTTCGGTCTCCTCTTCAAGCAAGAGAGAGAGTTACAAGATACAAGTCTTTGTTTGTGAAATATCAAGAAATAAGCTACCTGAAAAATGGCCCTAATGACCCCTATTTATAGTACACAAAATGATGGTCAATGACCCTCCTATCCTTCTGAAATGGGCGGCCTTGGAGTGTATTTTTATTACACTTCAAGGCTGATTTTTGCACTTAAAACGTTGAAGCTCGGGAGTTACAAAACTACACGCCATGTTCATGCAAATGGTCTAGGACGTTTTTGGGCAGCCTTGTATTCCCGTATCATCCTCTCCATCTTGAGAGGAATTTGACCTCAAATTCAGTTTTTGGTCATCCTTCAACCGCATCCGCGCAATCTTATTGATGGCTCGGCAGTCCACACACATTCGCTAAGTCCCATCCTTCTTTAGGAAATTCACCTTCATAATCCTGCAACACACGAGACATCAAAGGAGAAACACAAGAATTAGTGGGGTTAGCATTAAAACAATGAGCCAAAAGAGGCATAGGCATGTCCACATCATGATCTAGGAAGAGTTCCTCCTTTCTAACCAACATCACCATGCTTTCTTGTCCATTTGGCGTTGAGGCAGTCCCGGGAATCCCTACTGCCCCACTCTCGGGTTCTTCCTCCCTTTCATTATTTTCGGGTTGTTTTCCCTTCTCCTTCAACTCCCTCATCCTTTGATGTAATTCATTCACTTGTGAGGGCAAAAGAGGATAAAGAGTGGCCTTCCGACCATCCTTTTCAAGTGAATATCGGTTGGTCCTCCCATCGTGTTTGGTAGACCTATCATATTGCCAAGGTCTACCCAACAACAAGTGACACGCTTGCATCGGTATCACATCACAAAGCACCTCGTCTTGGTAGTTCCCTACCTTAAACCGTATCAAACATTGCCTCATGACCTTTATTGCACCACTTTCGTTCAACCATTGCAACTTGTAAGGGCTAGCATGAGGTGTAGTTGGTAATTTCAGAAAGTTCACCGTGGCGACACTTACGACATTCGTACAACTACCACTATCAATCACCAAAGTGCACACACTCCCCTTTACAAGACATTTAGTATGGAATAGATTTTCCCTTTGACTAGGGTTGTCTATTGCCTTACTAAGCATAGAACGTCGAACAACAAAGTTGGGAACAACACATTCCCCTTCTTGTGGGTAAATAATTTCACCACCATCGTCATCATCATCATCAAACGGCCTATTTTCAGTTTCCTCTCCATCTTGAGGCTCGGCCTCATCCTCCACCCTTTCGGAAATCACCTCTTCACCAAGGTAGTACACCTTCCCTTCTCGTAGGATCACATTTCGCCGGTTCGGACATTCATTGGCCTTATGTCCCCAACCTTGGCACTTGAAACATTGGAATCCCTTTGGGTTTGGATATTTGTGAGCTTCTTGCCTTGGAGGAATTTTATGGACTGTTTTGGGGTCGGGCAGCCGAGTAGTGGAGGGTTGGTCCTTGTTTTTGGGCCAACCCGAAGAGGATTGAGCCACCTCTTTGCTTCTAGGCCAACCCGAGATGGATTGTCCCTTTGCCTTGAGTAACGACCTCTCTTTAAGCTCCTTTTCAACCTCAAGAGCCGCCTGGAAAATACCTTCAACGGTATTAAATGTGTGAAGTGTCAAGTGCGTAGAAATCTCCTTGTTCAACCCACACTTGAACCGGATGACGTCATGGCTGATTTGTTCCCCACGATGATCAAGTTTCAACATGAGTTGCTGAAACTCATCGTAATATGCCATTACACTTTTATCGCCTTGGCGCAAGTTGTACAATCTAGCAAGTAATTCATGGCGATAACTCTCGGGAAGGTACCGCTGCCTCATCAATTGTCTTAACCGAAACCAAGGTGGTGGCTGCCCATCAACTAATTCATCACCAAAACGCTTGACGTACTCCCACCAAGTGTTGGCATAACCCTCAAAATGAGCTATGGCATAACAACTCTTCTTTTCGTCCGAGATGTCATTAACTTGGAAAACTTTGTCACAAGCTGATTCCCAAGCTAAGTAAGTCTCGGGGTCACTTTCACCCTTAAAGATAGGTAAGCTCAATTTGATTGTATTGATGCCTACGTCTCTTTCGTGGTGTCGATTTCCCCGTTCTCCATACCCTCGGTTCTGCCTTGGATCAACACGACCCCTTCTTAACTCTTCTTCCCTCATGTAACCATCATCAAAGGCTCCATTTCCTTCGTACTCCTCTCTACCGTATCCTTCAAAGTGGGCTGGTCGGCCTTGGCCGTTTTGATTTGGAGGATTTGGAATTGGTGGTCTTTGGTTTAGTGGAGCTTGGAATGGAGGGTTTGGATTTAGTGGAGGTACTTGGCGTTCAAATCCCTCTTGTGGAATTGGGGGGGTTTGGAAATGTCTTGGTCTAGTGGAGTCTCGGTTTGGAGGAAAATAGGTAGATTGGCTTGCGGTATTTAGTGGAGCTTGGGGTGCATTTAGCATTTGGTGGACCATTTCGGGAGTAATGGTTGCGGAGGAGGTCCTATCATGACCATTGGAGGATACATGTAGAGGAGTCGAAGGGCGAGAGTTTCTTTGGCTCTCCACTTGTTCTAGCCTCCCACTAATAGTCGTCACGTCCCCCCTTATTGCTGCCACGTCTCCTCTCACGACCCCAATTTCAGAATTCAACCTTTCAAGACTCCGGACAACGGTCTCAAGAGTGGCCCTCATAGAATCAATGGCATTAGTATCCGTATCATGAGATGTAGTTCCTTCCATTGTCACGATATTAGCCGCTTTAGTTCAACACAAGTTGGTGTTCCACAGGTGTTGTATAATTGGCTAGTAACCGAGAAGTTCTAAGGCACAAGCTAGCTCTTATCCGGAGTGGATTCTTGTTTGAAAGACTCAAATAAAATTCTGCCGGACTAGAATCAAAATTCAGCAAGTCGTTCAAACGAATAAAAAGCACACAAATAATCGTTGACACGAACAACGGCTCAAGGAACTAGTTGACAACCTAGTAGGAAAGTACTAGTTTGTTAATTAGTTCTAGGACCAAGCAAAGGAAACCACGAATCAACAATTAGCAACCAAGAAATATCCTAAGTTGAGCTCTTAGTACGTGGCAGCATGCAATGTTCCTCACGTTTTTCTCTCCTTTTTTTTTTTTTTTTTTTTTTTGTTTTAATATTCACACCACAACAACAATATCACCAAAAGGGTCTCGGATTTCAGTTTTAACAACACAGAAATTCAGCAAGTCAGTTTCTGTTTCAGCACAATCCGAGACAACAAACTGTTTTGTAATAAGGTTCAAACAATTTGGTTGTTGTTTGAAAGATGTTTGGTGGGAAATCTAGAATATCTTGTAGTCTTTCACTCTATTTCAAACTCAAGAAAGTGGAGTTTAGTTGACAATTTCCACAAAACAAGGTTCCTTGATTTAGGGGAAGTGATTGACAAGTCTACAAAGTGATGGGTGTAAGTCTTTCACAATCAACTTTATAATCTTATCACTTGAGCACACAACAAGATGAATATTTCAACAAGATGAACAAGATGACAAGTTCAAGATGAACATTTCAACAACTTCTTCAACTTCTTTAGCATATAAACACAACCACCGATTTTTCTTTGTTCAACAACAACATGCACTTTCGGCCACTTCAAGTTCTTTCAACAATATTTCAAATTTTCAAGCTCAACTTTCGGATCTAGACTCCTTAGTGTTGGTGAGAAAGAAACCAACACTAGAAACTCACTAAACAAACAAAACAACTCTTAGATCTAAACACACAACACTATTCTCGGATTCAACTTTCTGAGGGACAGATTTTTTTTTCAGAAAGTGTTCTTGGTGTAGTTTGGTTTTGGCCGAGAACTACTAGCCCAAGATGGGTTATGTTGGAACACAACCGGTCTTGCTTTGATACCAGATGATACAAGATCAAAACCAACAACACAAGATCTCGGATTTTCAGTTTACAACACAAGACAACAAGTTTCAGTTTTCTGTTTTGAGACAACCCGAGAGAACAACAAACTGTTTTTAAGTTTCTGTTTTCAGATTTTCAGCAAGAACACAAACTGTTTTTGTTTTGTTTTCAGTTTTTCAGCAACAATAACAAGAACAACAAGATGGATACAAATGCTAGTGAATCGAAAGAGCCACACCCGGCTTCACTAGACTTTCAAGACAACAAGATGAACAACAAGAATGACAAGTTTCTGTTTCAGATTTTCAGCAACAATACAACAACAACAAACTGTTTTTGTGTAGTTTTCTGTTTTTTCAGCAAGATGAACAATAACAACAAGATAAAATAAAGATAGATAACTTGACATAAACCACTCAATAATCTAAGAACCCTAACCTCAAGATAGGACCCCTAAATCTACTGATGGAGAACACCAAGTTCTTACGAGGACCAAGAGGTACTTTACAGCCTCAGAACCCACGTTTCTAGCCAAAGATTCAACAAAGTGATTCCACACTTGTGTTGACAGATTTCGGTCTCCTCTTCAAGCAAGAGAGAGAGTTACAAGATACAAGTCTTTGTTTGTGAAATATCAAGAAATAAGCTACCTGAAAAATGGCCCTAATGACCCCTATTTATAGTACACAAAATGATGGTCAATGACCCTCCTATCCTTCTGAAATGGGCGGCCTTGGAGTGTATTTTTATTACACTTCAAGGCTGATTTTTGCACTTAAAACGTTGAAGCTCGGGAGTTACAAAACTACACGCCATGTTCATGCAAATGGTCTAGGACGTTTTTGGGCAGCCTTGTATTCCCGTATCATCGATGATACGGGAATACAAGGCTGCCCAAAAACGTCCTAGACCATTTGCATGAACATGGCGTGTAGTTTTGTAACTCCCGAGCTTCAACGTTTTAAGTGCAAAAATCAGCCTTGAAGTGTAATAAAAATACACTCCAAGGCCGCCCATTTCAGAAGGATAGGAGGGTCATTGACCATCATTTTGTGTACTATAAATAGGGGTCATTAGGGCCATTTTTCAGGTAGCTTATTTCTTGATATTTCACAAACAAAGACTTGTATCTTGTAACTCTCTCTCTTGCTTGAAGAGGAGACCGAAATCTGTCAACACAAGTGTGGAATCACTTTGTTGAATCTTTGGCTAGAAACGTGGGTTCTGAGGCTGTAAAGTACCTCTTGGTCCTCGTAAGAACTTGGTGTTCTCCATCAGTAGATTTAGGGGTCCTATCTTGAGGTTAGGGTTCTTAGATTATTGAGTGGTTTATGTCAAGTTATCTATCTTTATTTTATCTTGTTGTTATTGTTCATCTTGCTGAAAAAACAGAAAACTACACAAAAACAGTTTGTTGTTGTTGTATTGTTGCTGAAAATCTGAAACAGAAACTTGTCATTCTTGTTGTTCATCTTGTTGTCTTGAAAGTCTAGTGAAGCCGGGTGTGGCTCTTTCGATTCACTAGCATTTGTATCCATCTTGTTGTTCTTGTTATTGTTGCTGAAAAACTGAAAACAAAACAAAAACAGTTTGTGTTCTTGCTGAAAATCTGAAAACAGAAACTTAAAAACAGTTTGTTGTTCTCTCGGGTTGTCTCAAAACAGAAAACTGAAACTTGTTGTCTTGTGTTGTAAACTGAAAATCCGAGATCTTGTGTTGTTGGTTTTGATCTTGTATCATCTGGTATCAAAGCAAGACCGGTTGTGTTCCAACATAACCCATCTTGGGCTAGTAGTTCTCGGCCAAAACCAAACTACACCAAGAACACTTTCTGAAAAAAAAATCTGTCCCTCAGAAAGTTGAATCCGAGAATAGTGTTGTGTGTTTAGATCTAAGAGTTGTTTTGTTTGTTTAGTGAGTTTCTAGTGTTGGTTTCTTTCTCACCAACACTAAGGAGTCTAGATCCGAAAGTTGAGCTTGAAAATTTGAAATATTGTTGAAAGAACTTGAAGTGGCCGAAAGTGCATGTTGTTGTTGAACAAAGAAAAATCGGTGGTTGTGTTTATATGCTAAAGAAGTTGAAGAAGTTGTTGAAATGTTCATCTTGAACTTGTCATCTTGTTCATCTTGTTGAAATATTCATCTTGTTGTGTGCTCAAGTGATAAGATTATAAAGTTGATTGTGAAAGACTTACACCCATCACTTTGTAGACTTGTCAATCACTTCCCCTAAATCAAGGAACCTTGTTTTGTGGAAATTGTCAACTAAACTCCACTTTCTTGAGTTTGAAATAGAGTGAAAGACTACAAGATATTCTAGATTTCCCACCAAACATCTTTCAAACTACAACCAAATTGTTTGAACCTTATTACAAAACAGTTTGTTGTCTCGGATTGTGCTGAAACAAAAACTGACTTGCTGAATTTCTGTGTTGTTGAAACTGAAATCCGAGACCCTTTTGGTGATATTGTTGTTGTGGTGTGAATATTAAAACAAAAAAAAAAAAAAAAAAAAAAGGAGAGAAAAACGTGAGGAACATTGCATGCTGCCACGTACTAAGAGCTCAACTTAGGATATTTCTTGGTTGCTAATTGTTGATTCGTGGTTTCCTTTGCTTGGTCCTAGAACTAATTAACAAACTAGTACTTTCCTACTAGGTTGTCAACTAGTTCCTTGAGCCGTTGTTCGTGTCAACGATTATTTGTGTGCTTTTTATTCGTTTGAACGACTTGCTGAATTTTGATTCTAGTCCGGCAGAATTTTATTTGAGTCTTTCAAACAAGAATCCACTCCGGATAAGAGCTAGCTTGTGCCTTAGAACTTCTCGGTTACTAGCCAATTATACAACACCTGTGGAACACCAACTTGTGTTGAACTAAAGCGGCTAATATCGTGACAATGGAAGGAACTACATCTCATGATACGGATACTAATGCCATTGATTCTATGAGGGCCACTCTTGAGACCGTTGTCCGGAGTCTTGAAAGGTTGAATTCTGAAATTGGGGTCGTGAGAGGAGACGTGGCAGCAATAAGGGGGGACGTGACGACTATTAGTGGGAGGCTAGAACAAGTGGAGAGCCAAAGAAACTCTCGCCCTTCGACTCCTCTACATGTATCCTCCAATGGTCATGATAGGACCTCCTCCGCAACCATTACTCCCGAAATGGTCCACCAAATGCTAAATGCACCCCAAGCTCCACTAAATGCCGCAAGCCAATCTACCTATTTTCCTCCAAACCGAGACTCCACTAGACCAAGACATTTCCAAACCCCCCCAATTCCACAAGAGGGATTTGAACGCCAAGTACCTCCACTAAATCCAAACCCTCCATTCCAAGCTCCACTAAACCAAAGACCACCAATTCCAAATCCTCCAAATCAAAACGGCCAAGGCCGACCAGCCCACTTTGAAGGATACGGTAGAGAGGAGTACGAAGGAAATGGAGCCTTTGATGATGGTTACATGAGGGAAGAAGAGTTAAGAAGGGGTCGTGTTGATCCAAGGCAGAACCGAGGGTATGGAGAACGGGGAAATCGACACCACGAAAGAGACGTAGGCATCAATACAATCAAATTGAGCTTACCTATCTTTAAGGGTGAAAGTGACCCCGAGACTTACTTAGCTTGGGAATCAGCTTGTGACAAAGTTTTCCAAGTTAATGACATCTCGGACGAAAAGAAGAGTTGTTATGCCATAGCTCATTTTGAGGGTTATGCCAACACTTGGTGGGAGTACGTCAAGCGTTTTGGTGATGAATTAGTTGATGGGCAGCCACCACCTTGGTTTCGGTTAAGACAATTGATGAGGCAGCGGTACCTTCCCGAGAGTTATCGCCATGAATTACTTGCTAGATTGTACAACTTGCGCCAAGGCGATAAAAGTGTAATGGCATATTACGATGAGTTTCAGCAACTCATGTTGAAACTTGATCATCGTGGGGAACAAATCAGCCATGACGTCATCCGGTTCAAGTGTGGGTTGAACAAGGAGATTTCTACGCACTTGACACTTCACACATTTAATACCGTTGAAGGTATTTTCCAGGCGGCTCTTGAGGTTGAAAAGGAGCTTAAAGAGAGGTCGTTACTCAAGGCAAAGGGACAATCCATCTCGGGTTGGCCTAGAAGCAAAGAGGTGGCTCAATCCTCTTCGGGTTGGCCCAAAAACAAGGACCAACCCTCCACTACTCGGCTGCCCGACCCCAAAACAGTCCATAAAATTCCTCCAAGGCAAGAAGCTCACAAATATCCAAACCCAAAGGGATTCCAATGTTTCAAGTGCCAAGGTTGGGGACATAAGGCCAATGAATGTCCGAACCGGCGAAATGTGATCCTACGAGAAGGGAAGGTGTACTACCTTGGTGAAGAGGTGATTTCCGAAAGGGTGGAGGATGAGGCCGAGCCTCAAGATGGAGAGGAAACTGAAAATAGGCCGTTTGATGATGATGATGACGATGGTGGTGAAATTATTTACCCACAAGAAGGGGAATGTGTTGTTCCCAACTTTGTTGTTCGACGTTCTATGCTTAGTAAGGCAATAGACAACCCTAGTCAAAGGGAAAATCTATTCCATACTAAATGTCTTGTAAAGGGGAGTGTGTGCACTTTGGTGATTGATAGTGGTAGTTGTACGAATGTCGTAAGTGTCGCCACGGTGAACTTTCTGAAATTACCAACTACACCTCATGCTAGCCCTTACAAGTTGCAATGGTTGAACGAAAGTGGTGCAATAAAGGTCATGAGGCAATGTTTGATACGGTTTAAGGTAGGGAACTACCAAGACGAGGTGCTTTGTGATGTGATACCGATGCAAGCGTGTCACTTGTTGTTGGGTAGACCTTGGCAATATGATAGGTCTACCAAACACGATGGGAGGACCAACCGATATTCACTTGAAAAGGATGGTCGGAAGGCCACTCTTTATCCTCTTTTGCCCTCACAAGTGAATGAATTACATCAAAGGATGAGGGAGTTGAAGGAGAAGGGAAAACAACCCGAAAATAATGAAAGGGAGGAAGAACCCGAGAGTGGGGCAGTAGGGATTCCCGGGACTGCCTCAACGCCAAATGGACAAGAAAGCATGGTGATGTTGGCTAGAAAGGAGGAACTCTTCCTAGATCATGATGTGGACATGCCTATGCCTCTTTTGGCTCATTGTTTTAATGCTAACCCCACTAATTCTTGTGTTTCTCCTTTGATGTCTCGTGTGTTGCAGGATTATGAAGGTGAATTTCCTAAAGAAGGATGGGACTTAGCGAATGTGTGTGGACTGCCGAGCCATCAATAAGATTGCGCGGATGCGGTTGAAGGATGACCAAAAACTGAATTTGAGGTCAAATTCCTCTCAAGATGGAGAGGATGATACGGGAATACAAGGCTGCCCAAAAACGTCCTAGACCATTTGCATGAACATGGCGTGTAGTTTTGTAACTCCCGAGCTTCAACGTTTTAAGTGCAAAAATCAGCCTTGAAGTGTAATAAAAATACACTCCAAGGCCGCCCATTTCAGAAGGATAGGAGGGTCATTGACCATCATTTTGTGTACTATAAATAGGGGTCATTAGGGCCATTTTTCAGGTAGCTTATTTATTGATATTTCACAAACAAAGACTTGTATCTTGTAACTCTCTCTCTTGCTTGAAGAGGAGACCGAAATCTGTCAACACAAGTGTTGAATCACTTTGTTGAATCTTTGGCTAGAAACGTGGGTTCTGAGGCTGTAAAGTACCTCTTGGTCCTCGTAAGAACTTGGTGTTCTCCATCAGTAGATTTAGGGGTCCTATCTTGAGGTTAGGGTTCTTAGATTATTGAGTGGTTTATGTCAAGTTATCTATCTTTATTTTATCTTGTTGTTATTGTTCATCTTGCTGAAAAAACAGAAAACTACACAAAAACAGTTTGTTGTTGTTGTATTGTTGCTGAAAATCTGAAACAGAAACTTGTCATTCTTGTTGTTCATCTTGTTGTCTTGAAAGTCTAGTGAAGCCGGGTGTGGCTCTTTCGATTCACTAGCATTTGTATCCATCTTGTTGTTCTTGTTATTGTTGCTGAAAAACTGAAAACAAAACAAAAACAGTTTGTGTTCTTGCTGAAAATCTGAAAACAGAAACTTAAAAACAGTTTGTTGTTCTCTCGGGTTGTCTCAAAACAGAAAACTGAAACTTGTTGTCTTGTGTTGTAAACTGAAAATCCGAGATCTTGTGTTGTTGGTTTTGATCTTGTATCAACCTGGGTATCGGTTGAGGTATTTGATGAGGCAACGATACCTTCCCGAGAGATACCGACATGAATTACTTGCTAGGTTGTATGGCTTGCGGCAAGGAGGCAAGAGTGTTGTGGCCTATTTTGACGAGTTCCAGCAACTCATGTTGAAACTTGATCACCGTGGGGAGCAAATCAGCCACGACATCATCCGGTTCAATTGTGGATTCAACAAGGAGATCTCCACTCACTTGACTCTTCACCGGTTCGAAACTATTGACGGTATATTCCAAGCGGCCCTAGAGATTGAAAGGGAACTTAAGGAGAGATCAACCTTCAAGGAAAGGGTCCAAACCCCCTCGGGTTGGACCAAAAACAAGGACCAACCCGGTCCTCCGAAGCTGCCCGAATCCAAAATGATTTCTAAGTTTCCCCCGAAGCCGGAGGCTCCCAAATACCCCAACCCAAAGGGGTTCCAATGTTTCAAGTGCCAAGGTTGGGGGCATAAGGCAAATGAATGTCCAAACCATCATAATGTGATCCTCCGAGAAGGGAAGGTATACTACCTTGGTGAGGAGGTGGTGTCCGAAAGGGGGGAGGTTGAGGCCGAGCCTCAAGATGGAGAGGAAGCCGAGAAGGAACCGAATGAGGAAGGAGTAGATGATAGTGAAGATGTCTATCCACAAGAAGGGGAGTGTGTGGTTCCAAACTTTGTGGTTAGACGCGTCATGATTAGTAAGGCGGTAGATGACCCGAGCCAAAGGGAAAATCTATTCCATACTAAGTGCCTTGTAAAGGGGAGTGTGTGCACCTTGGTAATTGATAGTGGTAGTTGTACAAACGTTGCGAGCCATGCAATGGTAAACTTCTTGAAGCTACCGACTACACCACACACTAGTCCTTACAAGCTACAATGGTTGAATGATTGTGGTGAATTGAAGGTCACACGGCAATGTGTGATTCGGTTTAAGGTGGGCAACTACCACGATGAAGTACTTTGTGACGTGATCCCAATGCAAGCATGTCACTTGTTGTTAGGTAGACCTTGGCAATATGATAGGTCTACTAAACACGACGGGAGATCCAACCGGTACACACTTGAGAAGGATGGCCGAAAGGTCACACTTCACCCTCTTTCACCCTCCCAAGTAAATGAGTGGTATAACAAAATGAGAGAATTAAAAGGGAAGGGGGGGGAACCCGAGAGGGGAGAAAAGGGAAGGGAGGCCGTAGGTGAGGAGGTAGGGACATCCGAGGCTATCCCAACGCCAAGGGAAAGGGAAAACGTAGTGATGTTGGCTAGGAGAAAGGAACTTTTCGTGGACCATGATGAAAACAAACCGATGCTACTTTTGGCCCATTGCTTTAATACTAACCCCACTAATCCTTCCATGTCCCCTTTGATTTCTTGTGTATTGCAGGAGTATGAAGATGTATTTCCGCAAGAACTTCCGCAAGGATTGCCCCCGCTTCGGGGAATTGAGCACCAAATTGATTTGGTGCCGGGTTCACAGCTTCCAAACAAACCGGCCTATAGGAGCAATCCTATGGACACGAAGGAGCTTGAAAGACAAGTGGAGGAACTACTCAACAAGGGATACATCAAGGAAAGTATGAGTCCATGTGCTGTTCCGGTACTTTTGGTACCAAATGATACGGTTAAGGCCACCCCCACAGGTACACGTCCTTTCACACGAAGCCAAGCTCGGGAGTTACAAACGCTCCAAGCTTTATTAATGCAAATGGCCGTGTGTGAGTTGTTGACCGAACCGACCAAGGGCCTAAACATTTTGTTATGTGAAGAGGAGTCCCAAAGTGTAATAAACTAATCTTCCAAGGATGCCACAAGAAGGCAAGGGAGGATGGGTCTTTTAACACCTTTTGTTGTAGTATAAATATAACCTCATAGTGAGATATCCTTTAGTTCATTTTGAAATCTGAAAATTGTAACCCTAAAGATAACATTTCACTCTCTTCTTCTCCAAGAGGAGCCGTCCCTAGATCTCACAAGTAGAGGAATACTTGTGTTGTCTCTTTGGCTAGAAACAAGGGTTGTGAGGTTGTGAGTACCTCTTGGTCCTTGTAAGAACTTGGTGTTTATATTCATTAGACTTAGGGTCCTCTCTTGATGTTAGGGTTCTTAGTTTCTTGAATATTATATGTCAAGTTATCTATCTTTCATTTTCTTGTTGTTGTTGTGTTGCTTTTGATTATCTTGAAAGTCTAGTGAAGCCGTGTGGGGCTTGTTTCGATTCACTAGCATTGTTGTGTTTCTTGTTGCTCTCGGATTGTGCCTTAAAACCGAAAATTATCTCTTGTGTTGTAAGTTAAAAACCGAGACTTAAAACTTGTTATTCTTGTGTTGTGGACTGAAATCCGAAACTCTTGTGTTGTTGGTTGGATCTTGTATCATTTGGTATCAAAGCAAGACCGGTTGTGTTCCAACATAACCCATCTTGGGCTAGTAGTTCTCGGCTTGAACAAAACTACACCAAGAAAACTTTCTGAAAAATCTGTCCCTTAAAAGTTGAATCCGAGAATGATGTTGTATGCCTAGATCTAAGTGTTATTTTGCTTGTTTAGTGAGTTTCTAGTGTTGGTTTCTTTCTCATCAACACTAAGGTGTCTAGATCCAAGGTTGAGCTTGAAATGTTGAATGTTGTATAGTGACTTAAAGTGGCCGAAAGTTGATGTTGTTGGTGACCTAAAGAAAGAATCGGTGGTTGTGTGATTGTGTGCTAAAGAAGTGTTGAAGTTTGGAGTGTTCATCTCTTGAACTTGTGCATATTGTTCATCTTGTTGAGTGTTCATCTTGTTGTGTGCTCAAGTGGTAAACTTATAAAGTTGATTGTGAAAGACTTGCACCCATCACTTTGTAGCATTGTCAATCACTTCCCCTAAATTAAGGAACCTTGTTTTGTGGAACTTGTCAACCAAACCCACTTTCTTGAGTTTGACAAGGAGTTCAAGACTTCAAATTTTAGTTTTTTTTCCCATCAAAACACTTTTCAATTTCTCACAACTTGTGTGAACATTAAATCAAGACAAAAAAAAAAAAAAAAAAAGAGATATATATACATCTAAAACCGAAGAGAAAGGAACGTGTGGGGCCATTGCATGTGATACGGTTATGGCTACCCCTACATGTACACGGCCTTTCACACGAAGCCAAGCGCGGGAGTTACAAACGCTCCAAGCCTTGTTCATGCAAATGGCCGTGTGTGAGTTGTTGGCCGAGCCAACTAAGGGTCTCAACGTCCTTATGTGTGAGGAGGGGCCTAAAGTGTAATAATTTAAGTCTTCAAGGAGGCCACAACAAAGCAAGGGCGTCTTGGTCTTTTTGCTCATTTTTGTTGTAGTATAAATAGAAGGTGATAGTGAGATAACCCTTAGTCTATTTTGAAATCTGAAAATTGTAACCTAAAGATAACATTTCACTCTCTTCTTCTTCCACAAGAAGCCGGTTCTAGATCTCACAAGGAGAGGAATCCTTGTGTTGTCTCTTTGGCTAGAAACAAAGGTTTTGAGGTAGTTTGAGTGCCTCTTGGTCTTTGTAAGAACTTGGTGTTAATATTCATTAGGCTTAGGGTCCTTTCATGTTGTTAGGGTTCTTAGTTTCTTGAATATTGTATGTCAAGTTATTTATCTTCCATTATCTTGTTGTTGTTGTGTTGCTTTCTTAACTTGAAAGTCTAGGGAAGCCGTGTGGGGCTTGTTTCGATTCCCTAGCGTTGTTGCATCTCTTGTTGCTCTCGGGTTGAGACTTAAAACCGAAAACTATCACTTGTGTTGTAAGCTAAAAACCGAAAACTAAAAGTTGTAGTCTTGTGGTTGTTGGTTGAAATCCGAAACTCTTGTTGTTGTTGTTGAATCTTGTATCATTTGGTATCAAAGCAAGACCGGTTGTGTTCTCACATAACCCATCTTGGGCTAGTAGTTCTCGGTTTAACCCAAACTACACCAAGAAGAAATTCTGAAAATCTGAAAATTCTGTCCACTAAAATTGAAAAACCGAGAAAGGTGTTGTATACTTAGATCTAGGAGTCATTTTGTTTGTTTAGTGAGTTTCTAGTGTTGGTTTCTTTCTCACCAATACTAAGGTGTCTAGATCCAAGGTTGAGCTTGAAAAGTTGCATGTTGTATGGTGGCCGAAAGTTGAATGTTATTGAAGGCCAAAGGAAAAATCGGTGGGTGTGTTTAGGTGTTAAAGAAGTGTTGAAGTTTGTGATTGTTCATCTCTTGAACTTGTGCATATTGTTCTTGTTGAGTGTTCAACTTGTTGTGTGCTCAAGTGGTAAACTTATAAAGTTGATTGTGAAAGACTTGTACTCATCAATTTGTAGCCTTGTCAATCACTTCCCTAAAATCAAGGAACCTTGTCTTGTGGAAATTGTCAACAACTCACTTTCTTGAGATTGAACAAAGTCAAGACTTCAAATTTTTAAAGTTTTCCCACCAAAACACTCTTCAATTTCTTCCAAGTTGTGTGAATATTAGTTCAAGACAAAAAAAAAGAGAGAGAAAGGGAATATATATACATCAAACCCGAAGGGAAGGGGAACGTGTGAACCATTGCATGCTACCATATTACTATAAGCTCAACTTAGGATATATTCTTTGTTGCTAATTGATTGATTCTTGGTTTCCCTTATTTGGACTTAGAACTAATTAACAAACTAGTAATTTCCACTAGGTTGTCAATTAGTTCCTTGAGCCGTCTATTCGTGTCAACGATTATTTGTGTGCTTTTATTCGTTTGAATGAGTTGCTGATTTTGGTTCTAGTCCGGCAAGAATTCTTTGAGTCTTCAAACAAGAATCCATTCCGACTAAGAGCTTACTCAAACCTTTGTAAATCTCACGGTTACTAGCCAATTATACAACACTGGTGAGACCCGAACTTGTGGTGACTAAGCGGCTAATACCTTGACGATGGAAGGAACAACATCTCATAGTCCGGATACTAATGCACTTGATTCAATGAGGGCCACTCTTGAGGTCGTTACTCGGGCACTTGAAAGAATGAACTCGGAGTTTGGGGCCGTGAGAGGGGATTTGGCAGCCATAAGGGGGGAAGTATCGACTATTAGTGGGAGACTAGATCAAGTGGAGAGTCAAAGGAACTCTCGACCATCGACTCCTCTACATGTCTCTACCAATGGCCATGACCGAACATCCTCCGCAACCATTACTCCCGAAATGGTCCACCAAATGTTAAACGCACCTCAAGCTCCACAAAATGCCACCAACCAATCTACCACTTTTCCTCCAACCCGAGACTCCACTAGACCACCACATTTCCAAACTCCTCCAATTCCACACGAAGGGTTTAGACGCCAAGCTCCACCACTAAATCCGAACCCTCCTTTCCAAGCTCCACTAAACCAAAGGCCACAAATTCCAATTCCTACGAACCAAAATGGCCAAGGCCGACCAGCCCACTTTGATGGATACGGTAGAGAGGAGTATGATGGCGAGGGAGCCTATGATGATGCCTATATGAGGGAGGAGGAGTTGAGAGGGGGTCGGGGGGAACCGAGACGATACCGGGGGTATGGAGATAGGGGAAACCGACACCAAGAGAGAGACGTAGGCATCAACACCATCAAATTGAGCCTACCTATCTTTAAGGGTGAAAGTGATCCCGAGGCCTACTTAACTTGGGAATTGGCTTGTGACAAGGTCTTCTAAGTTAATGGCATCTTGGAAGAAAAGAAGAGTTGCTATGCTATACCTCGAGGGCTATGCTAACACTTGGTGGGAGTATGTGAAGCGATTTGGTAATGAATTGGTTGATGGGCAGCCACCACCTTGGTTTCGGCTAAGGTATTTGATGAGACAACGCTATCTTCCCGAGAGATACCGGCATGAGTTGCTTGCTAGATTATACGGCTTGCGGCAAGGGGGCAAGAGTGTGATGGCTTATTTTGATGAGTTCCAACAACTCATGTTGAAACTTGATCACCGTGGGGAACAAATCAGCCACGACATCATCCGGTTCAAGTGCGGGTTGAACAAAGAAATTTCCACTCACTTAACCCTTCATCGGTTTGAAACTATTGATGGAATATTCCAAGCGGCCCTAGAGATTGAGAGGGAACTTAAGGAGAGATCAACCTTCAAGGCAAGAGTCCAAACCCCCTCGGGTTGGACCAAAAACAAGGACCAAGCCGGTCCTATGAAGCTACCCGACGCCAAAATAGCTCCTAAGTTTCCTCCGAAGCCGGAAGCTCACAAGTATCCCAATCCGAAGGGGTTCCAATGTTTCAAATGCCAAGGTTGGGGGCATAAGGCAAATGAATGCCCAAACCGGCGTAATGTGATTCTACGGGAAGGGAAGGTATACTACCTTGGTGAGGAGGTGGTGTCCGAAAGGGGGGAGGTTGAGGCCGAGCCTCAAGATGGAGAGGAAACCGAACATGAACCGAATGAGGGAGGAGTAGAAGATGGGGAAGATGTCTATCCTCAAGAAGGGGAGTGTGTGGTTCCGAATTTTGTGGTTAGACGCGTTATGATTAGTAAGGCGGTAGACGACCCGAGCCAACGGGAAAATCTATTCCATACTAAGTGCCTTGTAAAGGAGAGTGTGTGCACTTTGGTAGTTGATAGTGGTAGTTATACCAATGCTGCGAGCCATGCTATGGTGAATTTTCTGAAACTACCGACTACTCCACACCCTAGTCCATACAAACTACAATGGTTGAATGATTGTGGTGAGTTGAAGGTCACACGGCAATGTGTGATTCGGTTTAAGGTGGGCAACTACCACGATGAAGTACTTTGTGACGTGATTCCAATGCAAGCATGTCACTTGTTGTTGGGTAGGCCTTGGCAATATGATAGGTCTACTAAACACGACGGGAGGACCAACCGGTACACACTTGAGAAGGATGGCCGAAGGGTCACACTTCACCCTCTTTCACCCTCCCAAGTGAATGCGTGGTACCAAAAGATGAGAGAATTGAAAGGGAAAGGGGGAGAACCCGAGAAGGGAGAAAAAGGGAGGGAAGCCGTAGGTGAGGAGGTAGACACATCCGAGGCTATCTCAACGCCAAGGGAAAGGGAAAACGTAGTGATGTTGGCTAGGAGGAAGGAACTTTTCATGGACTATGATGAAAACAAGCCTATGATACTTTTGGCCCATTGCTTTAACACTAACCCCGCTAATCCTTGTATTTCTCCTCTGATTTCTCATGTGTTGCAGGATTATGAGGATGTATTTCCTAAAGAGCTTCCGCAAGGATTGCCCCCGCTTCGGGGAATTGAGCATCAAATTGACTTTGTGCCGGGCTCACAATTGCCGAATAAGCCGGCTTACAGGAGCAATCCTACGGATACCAAAGAATTGCAACACCAAGTTGAGGAACTCCTCAACAAAGGATACATCAAAGAGAGCATGAGTCCGTGCGCGGTTCCGGTGCTACTAGTGCCTAAGAAGGATGGGACGTGGCGTATGTGTGTGGACTGCCGAGCCATCAACAAGATTACGGTAAAATATCGTCACCCTATCCCTCGGTTAGATGATATGCTTGATGAATTGAATGGTTCGTGTTTATTTTCCAAAATTGATTTAAGGAGTGGCTATCACCAAATAAGAATGCAACCCGGTGATGAATGGAAAACCGCCTTCAAGACTAAATTTGGTCTCTATGAATGGATGGTTATGCCATTCGGCCTAACAAATGCTCCAAGCACTTTCATGCGGCTAATGAATCATGTGATGAAGCCTTTTATTGGACGGTTTGTGGTAGTTTACTTTGATGATGTGTTGGTATATAGTAAATCTATTGATGACCATACAATGCATTTAAGATGTGTGTTTGATGTGCTCCGAAAGGAGAAGTTGTATGCCAACATGGAAAAGTGTTCTTTTGGTGTTGACAAAGTTGTGTTCTTGGGTTTTGTTGTTAGCTCCAAGGGCGTGGAAGTGGACGACTCCAAGATAGACTCTATACGAAGTTGGCCGACCCCTAAAACTATTGGAGAAATCCGAAGTTTCCACGGGTTGGCAAGCTTTTATAGGAGGTTTGTCAAAGGATTTAGCTCCATAGCAGCCCCCTTAACCGAGGTAATTCGAAGGGACGGACCCTTCCGATGGGGTGAAGAGCAAGCTAAGGCTTTCGAGGCCTTGAAAGCTATGCTCGTCTCGGCGCCCTTATTGCAATTACCCGATTTTGGTAAAATGTTTGAGGTAGAGTGTGATGCTAGCAAGGTCGGCATCGGGGCTGTTTTGATGCAAGAGGGTAAGCCCGTTGCCTATTTCAGTGAAAAGCTCAAAGGAGCAACTCTTAATTATTCAACTTACGATTTGGAGTTGTACGCCCTTGTTAGAGCTTTGGGAAATTGGCAACACTATTTGTGGCCCAAGGAGTTTGTGATACGAACGGATCATGAATCGTTGAAACACCTTAAGAGCCAAGACAAGCTGAATAGGCGTCATGCTAAGTGGATTGAGTTCATCGAAACTTTCCCCTATGTAATTCATTACAAAAGGGGAAAGGAAAATGTTGTTGCCGATGCCTTGTCCCGGAAGCATGTGCTTGTTGCTACCTTGTCGTCGAAGTTAATGGGCTTTGAGAGCTTGCGGACGTTGTATCCCGAGGATCCAACCTTTGCTCCTATTTTTAGGGAATGCGAAGAGTGGGGAAGGAACCGTTGGCTCAAGGAAAATAACCACTCCTCTTACTCTCGGTTCGAGGGATATTTGTTCAAAGGAAGGAAGTTATGTGTTCCTTCGAGTTCTTGGAGGGAATTGCTTGTGAGGGAGGCCCACGACGGGGGCCTCATGGGTCATTTTAGGGTAGACAAGACCCTCGGAATCCTAGAGGAGAACTTCTATTGGCCAAAAATGCGCAAAGACGTCACAAGAATTTGTAGTCAATGTGCGGCCTGCCGGAGTGCTAAATCCCGCCTCCGACCTCAAGGATTATACACCCCACTCCCTACTCCCCTTAGACCTTGGCTGGACATATCAATGGATTTTGTTTTGGGGCTGCCAAGGACTAGAAAGGGGCGAGATAGTATTTTTGTGGTTGTCGATAGATTTTCAAAAATGGCTCATTTTATTCCATGTGTAAAAACCGAGGATGCTCCTACTGTAGCTTCATTATTTGTTGAACACGTTGTAAAGCTTCACGGAGTACCTAGGACCATTGTGAGTGATAGGGACTCCAAGTTCCTAAGCCTCTTTTGGAAGTCCATGTGGGGTAGGCTTGGCACGAAGCTACTTTTCTCCACATCTTGCCACCCGCAAACCGATGGCCAAACGGAGGTAGTAAACAGAACCCTCGGGTCTATGCTACGCTCTATGGTTAAGGGTAAATTGACTTCATGGGAAGAACACCTACCATTGGCAGAATTTGCATACAATCGGGTAATACATTCGAGTACGGGAATGACTCCCTTTGAATGTGTTTACGGCCTAAACCCCCTTACCCCTTTAGATCTCACTCCTTTGTCTAGTGACCTCATGACCAGCTTAGATGGGAATAAAAGAGCCGAGGCCATGAAAAAAATGCATGAAGCAGTGCGGATCAAGCTCGAAAGGAAGAACCGAGAGGTTGCAAAACGGGCAAACAAAGGGAGAAGGAAGCTAGTGCTAGAACCCGGAGATTGGGTGTGGGTGCACCTTCGAAAGGATCGATTTCCAGCTCAAAGGAAGTCCAAATTGCTGCCAAGAGGTGATGGTCCTTTCCAAGTACTCGAGAGGATCAACGACAACGCCTACAAGATCGACCTACCACCGGAATATCAAGTGCACAACACCTTCAACGTCGGAGATCTCTCCCTCGTGGATGCGGTTGAGGATGATCACGTGCCGAATTTGAGGTCAAATTCCTCTCAAGATGGAGAGGATGATACGGTTATGGCTACCCCTACATGTACACGGCCTTTCACACGAAGCCAAGCGCGGGAGTTACAAACGCTCCAAGCCTTGTTCATGCAAATGGCCATGTGTGAGTTGTTGGCCGAGCCAACTAAGGGTCTCAACGTCCTTATGTGTGAGGAGGGGCCTAAAGTGTAATAATTTAAGTCTTCAAGGAGGCCACAACAAAGCAAGGGCGTCTTGGTCTTTTTGCTCATTTTTGTTGTAGTATAAATAGAAGGTGATAGTGAGATAACCCTTAGTCTATTTTGAAATCTGAAAATTGTAACCTAAAGATAACATTTCACTCTCTTCTTCTTCCACAAGAAGCCGGTTCTAGATCTCACAAGGAGAGGAATCCTTGTGTTGTCTCTTTGGCTAGAAACAAAGGTTTTGAGGTAGTTTGAGTGCCTCTTGGTCTTTGTAAGAACTTGGTGTTAATATTCATTAGGCTTAGGGTCCTTTCATGTTGTTAGGGTTCTTAGTTTCTTGAATATTGTATGTCAAGTTATTTATCTTCCATTATCTTGTTGTTGTTGTGTTGCTTTCTTAACTTGAAAGTCTAGGGAAGCCGTGTGGGGCTTGTTTCGATTCCCTAGCGTTGTTGCATCTCTTGTTGCTCTCGGGTTGAGACTTAAAACCGAAAACTATCACTTGTGTTGTAAGCTAAAAACCGAAAACTAAAAGTTGTAGTCTTGTGGTTGTTGGTTGAAATCCGAAACTCTTGTTGTTGTTGTTGAATCTTGTATCAGCATGCTACCATGTCACTATAAGCTCAACTTAGGATATTCCTTGGTTGCTAATTGTTGATTCTTGGTTTCCCTTATTTGGTCTTAGAA